>JABFFF010000005.1:0-69060 GCA_013623665.1 Fusarium sublunatum
GTTGATAAAAGCACGGTCGCGGTTTCAAGTGATAAAGTTAATATCATAACCGTTTATTAGTTGCGGAACGACTTCTGTATTTGCTCAAGTGCGTGTTACTGTCGATTGCCATCCAACAAATACATGTAAAAGCTGTCATAGATACGAGAATCAAGCTTTATAAATTATCATGAGCATGCATTCTCATTCTCTGGACAGTTTAGATCTTGGACCGTTAGCTACCAAGAAATGTAATTTGTCGTGTACGGAAATGAGTAACGGGTTTAGTGCGCCATGGTGGTTTCGGTTATAAGACTTCAAATAGTCCTTTGGATTAACGACAGGGATACTCCGTAGATACCGCCTTATTGTCTTTGGTTCCTTGTCATGTTAAATTAATTGCTAATATTCACTTGGTTCACGCCCGGGACTGTGCGTTACATTTTGCTTTCTTATTAGACTTGGTCTTGTCATTAGAACTTCCGAAACCTTGTTATTGATGGTTACTCTAAGACAAATTCCGGTTGCTCAAGATACGGCCTATCTTACTACAGCATATAATATTTAAAGATAACTTGATCTTGATCTTTGAGGTTGGTATCGATGATAAAAGTGAGCTTTCTTATACAGGACGGAACGGCCCGAAATCGTGCACAGGAGAACAGGCCAGGTCAACCTCTCAAGGGGGGCGCCCATTAAAACGACGTGAAGTATCCTAATCCTTCAACTTCTCTATCTTATATCATCATGTTTGCTTCCGTCGGCAGTGGTGCGCACCGCAACCCGATAGCATACGGATATTCGCCCTATAGCAACAGCTTGAGCTGTCAGGAACAGGAGTCGTGGAAACAGTCGCATTTTAAAGCCTTGAATGACATCAAAACGACAAGTAGAACCTCATTCAACCGCCATCGGGTGTTTATCAACCCAGGAATCAGGATTCAAGGGCATCCGATCGTGCCATTGCCACTCACAGAGTATTATGCGCAAGCTATTAAAGATGTTTACAATAAGTGAGCCTGCAACTGCTTCGTCTCGGAATGTATGGGAGTTGGCCCGCACACAGTTCAAATTGACTAACCCGATATGGGCGTCATTCTTCAACAAGATAGCCCACGAAGCGATCAAGGAATTTGATGCATGCGAAGTCGCGATGCAATCCCGGAGATTGACTCTTTACGGTCCCGGCTCTTTTGTTCAGCAAGGCAAGAACGCCAAAGATGCAGCTGGCACACTCATTGTCTGTCTTCCATCAGAGCATCAGGGCGCAGATATCCATTTATCTCTTGATGGAAAAGTATCCTCCTTCTCAACCGCAGATTCATCGGCGATGGATCTTTCTACTGTTGATTGGACCTCAGACATGAGTTGTCAAGTCAAGGATCTTATTTCGGGCTATCGCCTTACGATCTATACCGGACCACCCCTGGGCAGGTCTCTAACGGCAACACTGACGGCTTGACCGGACGTGTCGCAAAACTTCTCCGAGAATGGCCATCGAACGGCGGCATGTTCTATAAATACCTGTATAAGCTGGACGATGAGAATCAGGAGGGGCCTGGGTCGTTTCGGGAACTGAAAGGCCGTGACCGAGCAGTCTGTCAGACATTGTCCCAGGTCTGCGCGGAAGCATGACTCTACATATTACTCGCTGAGATCACTCATGAAGTGGTAGATGACTGCGGAACAAAAAGTGTGTCCAGCTCTATCGATGGCCTTTATACAATGGATGGTCTACCATTGACAGCGTACAAGACTCTCGATGCAAAAAAGGAACTGCTGGGGTTTGACTTGGATAAATTCGAGGACCGCGATCCGGACAGCGATGATGATGTTGACTTACCCCCATGGGAAGCTATAGAAGAAGGGGAAAGCGTCCGGCGCTACCACGATGTAGCTGTTGTTCTCGTACGCAAGGAGCAGTTGCTGAGGTTGATAAATGTGCAAGCCCCTAGTCCGTACGGCAACAGTTCAGGAACAGACCTCACCACTGCATCACACGAGGAATGCATCAAAGGCGTTGGTATGATGCTTGCACAAGACTTGGAGAGGCTCCCTTTCAATTCTGAGACGATATTAGTGGCATTCTATGTCTTGCAGAGACTGCCCAGTGCTGAAAATTCCTTGAAAGCACCATTCGTTGATCAAATCGTCAATTGGTACCTGAACAACGGGCAAAAGATCGGCGACGTAAAGCGCGTACAGGGCGACGGGCTGCTGATGTATCAAACGGCATGGGAGTTTGCTACGGCGTGCACAGCAACTGTGGTTGGAACATATCTTTCCAAGAATCTCGACGGTAAGGAGGACACCATCGTTTGGAGAGGATGGTAAGACACAACACAGCTTACTTATTAGAACCTTGGCTAATCGTTTACCTCAACTTAGGCTTGGCCGCATCCCAAGAATCGAGACTATCAGGGAGTTTCGAATCAGCTGCGATACGATTGCTAATAAATTCGAATCTATTAGCAAACCCTTGGCGAACTCTTTTTACATTTGGATGCAAGATACTGTCGATTTGATGATGGAGTCCAAAGAAAGTTGGGTCTTTGACGATATCGAATTCATCCTGAAACGGCTGCAAGAACGCTCTCACAAACAGGACTGGATTGTAAACAAGTAAGTCACGGCACTCTTCGTGTAGCACCAGTTCATGCGACTGTACCGGACAGTAACTGACTATTGGTTCATTTAGACTTCTCCCAAGAGTCGCCGCTCGAAACAATAGTAAGCGGTCCGACTATTTCCTGTCGCGGCTTCTAGCAAGCATTTATGAGCAGAGACACAGGCCAGAGTTTGTCAATGCGAAGGAGATGTTTCAGAGTATCATCAAACACGGCGGTGATAAACTCAGGCTCTCGCCGCACACCTTTGAACCACAAGGCTTTTATATCCTCTCTCCTATCGGTACACAAACTCAAACCCTTGTCTGAAAAACATGAAGAACAGCGACCGGGATCTCTGTTATTTTCTACACAACGCCTGTTCTTCGACTGGATTCTACCTTCTTTTCGCCGACTTGACGCATGTCGAAAGTGGAACTGGATCATAGAAATACGATGGTGATTCATCCTATACTGAACTGGGCGCAGTGTATGACTTGCATGGGAATGTAATTGGTGGAGATATTGGTATTGAACTGGAGGAGCTCATAGGTTGCGATATCAGTAACGAGGATCCGGACAGTGAGGAAGAAGACGAAGAAGCATTTTCTCAATACGAAGGCATGCATCCGGTATTACGATACCATCGGACAGTCGTCTTGCTTCCACCCAAGATATTCATCAAGGGTTATCTTGAGTCGGGACCTCTGGATTCTCATCCCAAGCGAAACGTTGTCGACAACAGACTAACTGAGATGGTCTATGAAGATCTCGCAGAGAATCAAGATGACGAATACACGAAACAATCTGCCACTGAGCTAATGATCGCAGTCGCGGAGTCTACAATCAATTTGAAGGCAGGAACCCTGGGGTGCCTCACGAAGTGGGCTTTGCAACTCAGCGACACAGAGCTTTTCCGAGCATCCGTCCAAAAAGCATACAGATCCGCTGGGGAATGCCGATCTCGAGTTGGCGAGGTCGTCTTCGAGTATTCAAGATTCGATCACGAAGGGAAAGAGGAGATTGTTAATTGGAGTCACTGGTCAGTCTGCTGCTGCGTGTGCCGCCGATCAAAATCATTTCTCTAACTTGCGAGTTATAGGCTGCAAGATATCAAAGAAGCCACTTCCAGAGCCTGTGAGTTCGAATCATTCTGCGCCAGCTTTGAGCTCGCTGTACAGTCCCAGCCTCTCCTCGATAGTTTCAAGTCATGGTCGGACCACACCCTCGACGAGAAGCTCAATTGCCAGCCATGTTGGACAATAGAAGATCATGAATTTCTCCTCAAAACGCTCAAGGCACGTCATGAGAATAACGGATGGGTACTGCAGAGGTAAGCTGCCCACAGCCATATTTGGCAGAAGCTAATTATGCCAGTTTTCTCCCAACAATGGTACCGCGTGCCGACCGGCATCTTTTGTGTCAGTGGAAAGAGGATGCCAACCTGAGAATGTTACAGAATTCTACCAATGCATCATCCAGCTAGGTGAAGAAAAGCTTTGTATCTCCGAAGACGACCTCAATTTCCGCACCGACGGGTGTATTCCTACAGGTTGCTACACAGCATGCTTAGCTTTCACCAGAATGCTGGAAGGAAACAGCTCGAACGGTACTGAGAGAGAAGTCCTGGAACTCCTGCAGAAAAGCTGTAAGAGGTTGGTGGATCGGAAGCATGCCTAGCCGACAGTCAGCGGAAATTCTCTTGTCATCAACCTCCTTGCGCCGCTCATCGGCGCATTGCACACAAACAAGACTATTTCAACTCAAGAAGTGCGAGATTTCCTGGAGATCGCGCTGCGAGACATTGTTCATAAGCCAATGAACACCCAGCCAGTTGAACTTCCAGGCTGGGCTCACCAACACCGTGGCTGCCCAGAGTCCTCCGACTGCAAGGAGTGTCCAGCACTTAACAGATTTCTTGCAAACCCCGAGATGCAGAGATGGGAATATGCTTCTCATGTTAGTAATCTGTGGCATATTGAGTCGAAGTTGGCGGATCCAATCTACTCGCTCGAGAGACTGAAGGGCAAGTCAATGACCACGCTCATCGTGACAAAGCAAGGAAAGAACTATGACCAGATGTTCCAGACTTGGTAGGCTGGCTTGCAAGAAGTGGACGATCTAGCCCGTCCCTTAAGAAGTCCTTACCTTCAAGTCTTCATGGGCAAAGGGAAATACAGCGAGCTTTTGTTGTTGGTGAAGCCCGGACAAGAGGCACTGTGGCGCAGGATGCTGAACAAGAAGACGGCAGACGGGAATGATGGGCCAGCTGTTAAGAGTGCTCGAATTGAATGAAAGGATGGGCTTGTAGCTTGGGTTGGCGACGAATGTTCACGATTGATACTTGCGTGTAGGGAAAAAAATGTTGGTAATTGTATCTAACTCCAGCCATGGTACCGACGCTATGCCCGTCTAAAACTCCAAAGATGGTTGTCTAATCAAATGTCATAAAATCATGCTTGCAGTGCCTCAAGTCCAACTGTGAAGTCCTCAATCTCCATCCCCCTGAATCCTTCCTCGACGACCCAGGCACGACCCTTCTCAGGGGTGAACAGAGTCTCGCAGGATCGTCCTACCACCAACAGACCTGGCGGCCTGCTACCCTCCGTCTCAATCGCCTCAGCAACGTGCTCAAGCGTTGTTCGGATGACACGCTGGTCGGGACAACTGGCTCGCTCAATGACAGCGCAAGGCGTGTTGCGTGGCCAAAGGACTCGCTTGCTCTCGCCTGTAGATGTTGAGACTTGAGCAGGCTCTGGAGAAGGAGGAGGTTGCGCTGAAGCAGCTTCTTCGTTGGCCGGAGCAAGAGGCTCGAGCTCGATGTGAGTGGTGAGCTCACGAATAAGACCATTGATGCGGTGCAGAGCCATGAGGAAGACCACGGTTCGACTGGGCACGTACTCAGGTGGTGAGGGTGCCTTGCCCTTCTTACCTGTGCCAGTGCAAATGAGGATTTGGTCTGCGACATCACGCTGCGTAGGAGGAATGGTAGCAAATAGAGGCGCACTAAGAGCGCTGGTGACACCAGGAAGAACAGATACTCGGTCTCCAAATCCATGCTGACGGAAATAGGCAACCTCCTCACCACCGCGGCCATATACGTATGGGTCGCCCTGCTTGAGACGCAGGACAGTCTTGCCCTCTTGGACTCCAGCGAGAGCCATCTCCAGAAGCTCTTCTTGAGCGCGGTCTGCGTTGCCAGGGAACTTGCGAGCGATCTGAACAGGGGTACGACGAGGGATGAGATCCAGGACACCGGAGGGCACGAGCTTATCAGCGAGGATGAGATCCGCTGACTTGATGGCTTTATGCGTAGCTTGTGTAAGAAGATCAGGGTGACCAGGACCGCTACCAGCCAGGATGATTGTACCAACACGCTTCTCCGGAGTACCAGCATCACGCTTGATATCAGGGCCGTTGCCAGGGTATGACTTGAGAACCGTCTCTACATCGTTGTCGGTGATGGCAGCAAGACGCTTCAGTGGCCAGTATTCGCAGACCTGGCTAAGCCAGCGCACTCTTCTGTTCTTGGCATCTTCTTCTGTAATAAGGCGGTTGAACTGCGCAGTCTGATCGAAAGAGTCGTCGAGGGAGGCAGGGTCATCCTGTGCTGCCAGAGCGTCTTCGTCGTGGATGCGGCGGCGAATGTCTCCGAGACGAGTGCAAGCAGCACCGAGGTTGACGGGGAGAGAAGCGGCAATGTCGCGACGAATGCGCGAGGCTAACTTACAGCCGCGGCCATTTGTAGTGACGCCGATCTGGAGAGGGCCGTCGGTATGTGTCGAGAGGAGAGTGAATGTGCAGAGTTGAGGAGCGTCGACGACGTTTACGGGGATACGGTTTCGTTTGCAGAGGGCGGCGATGCGAAGAGCTGATATGTTAGTTTTTTGAGCATTATTTTATTTCTGGTATGTTACTTACTGAGAGGATCTCGTGGTGCTGAAGTGACAAAGACAGCGTCGACCACGCCATCGACTTCCTCACGACCAAGTCGAAGAAGATCAGTATCTTCGAATTGTTTCTTGTGCCATTGAACACTGCCGTCGTCTATTTTCTTCTGCAGAGCGTAATGAAACTCGGCGCCCTCGGGAGCAATGAGAATCGGTTGTGCGCCAGCGCTGATAGACTGACCACATCTCGTAGCTGCGAGGGGATTTGTGCCGATAACGATATGGATGTTGCCTGTGCAGTTGAGAGCGGCGAGAAGAGAGGATGGTATTGTTGTTTCCATTTTGACAGCTTAGGGAGATTCCCTAATGATCTGCTTATACAGAATATTAATGAGATGGTAGGTAATTAATAAATAAATTCAAAAAGCCCATCAGCAACCGCGATTGCGAGATTCGTCCGACTTATAAGAGAAAGCTCCCATTTTAGTTTAGTCTCAGACCCTGACTCTTTCTCTTTGAAAAAAAGTTATTGCCCCTCGTCGCCCCTCCTCCAGGAACCGTCAAGATTGAGAAGCAGGAGCCAAATCAAAGTCGTATGATTGGTCTAAACTCACGCCATTTTCTATAATCGGCTTGTCGGGCGGGCACGCACCCGATAACGCAATCGAGTTCGCCGACTTCCGCGGGCCGCAACCGGAGATGTCAGAATTGATAGAGAGGCTGGGCATTGCATGATAAGATAAAATGATCTGATGCTGTAGATCCGCAGTCATGGCTCTGGGTTCTGGGTTTCTGGAGAGAGCGGAGATGCAAGATTCGAGAGCATCTGATATCAAACCATGTGATGGAACATGTGTTGGGAGTCCGTGGAATAGTCAGGGCACATAGTGGTGCCATCAATAAATGAGAGGTTAAGAAGTCGAGTTAAATTTCTAATCTAAGCACTGATAAGAAAATAGGCGCAGGAAGCAAAATAATCAGATGTATGCATGACCGTTGGTTGGTTGAAGTCTGCATCAACACCACAACTATTTCCATCAACGCCAAAACATGCAAAAAAGAAAGCCTCGCTAACGNNTAACCGGGCGTGGCTCTTATTGTTGAATTCAGAGGATGTAAATACCGTTTAGGAAGCAAACCAGCAAAAGCTGATACGATATTCAGAAGAGTCCCTCTCCTCCGACGCTCAACACTATGTCCATTTTCGTGATCAAATACATCATATATCATCCTATTCTGGTGTTGAGATCTATCATCATTAACAACGCCGTCGTGAAATGCCTCGTGCAGTTCCTATTTTACACTTGATAGTACATCCAGTTCCCTACTGTCCACCCTTTCTCCTGGCCTCCTCATCCAACTCGGCCTCTACCTCTTCGCCCATCTCTCTAGCAATCATCTTCTCCTCCTCCTGCTCCGCCTCCAGAATCTCCTTTATGAGACGGCTCTTCTTATCCAGCTTGTTCTTTCCACGTCGCTCCCGAGGCGCATTCTTCTCGTTGGCGCTGATGCCGTCCGGTCCCATGACAATCTCGACCTTTCTCGGCTTCTTGCCCTGTCCGGCTCGCTTGCCACCATCATCGGGCCCCTTACCAGCGCGAGCATTTCGTTGGACTCGCGTCTTGGCTCCAAGAGCCCAGAGATCGCCCCATTGTGACTTGCGGGCATCGTGGTATGCCAATTTGCTATAGCTCTTGGGCACCGTCCATCGCTCGAGCTTGCCCTCTGGTGTGCATAGGTCCAGAGTAACGTGGCCCTTTCGCTTTAGAGGAGGCATGATGGCTCGCGGAAGGGTCTGCATGTTTGGCTTTGCATCCGAATGCTCGTATCCTTCAAAAGCCTGCTCGGTCGCCTCCTTGCCATTCAAGGAGCTCTCCTTGGCAACACCACGTCTGATAGCCACATAACTAAACTCGACGTCGCCCTGGTTGTTCGAGCTGCTTCCAAACATTCGATTGTAGAACGCAGGGCGCACGAACCGCTGGTTAAAGTGGCAGAAATCCTTTCGGCCCTTGGCCTTACCAGCCGTCTGATACATTGGGCATTCTCTTTGGTTGGTACAAGGAGCAACAACATGCCCAGGTTCTCTTTCACGATGGTAAGCAGGATTGAAGTCCTCGGGAGTGATATCTGGCTCTCCCGACTGGGGGAGAAGGAACTGCTTGAGAACTGTGTCCCGCACATGAGCCACAGCCTCAAATCCTCGGGGGTGCGCCTTTTCCAAGACGATCAAAACACCTCCGTTCTTGTTCAGTAAGCTCCAAAGGTTGTTGAGAATGGCTTGTCGGTAGTGGTCCTGCTCTTCCTTGAGGAAAAGATGAGAGGCGATAATAACATCGTAGCTCTTACGGGGCTGTGGCTTGCTGCCAGCATCGAGGTGCTCGCCCTTCATCTCTCCCGAATGCTCGTAATCGGGGAGTCTAGGCAGGAAGGTAGTGTTTTCAAGGAAGGTCTTGGCACGATGTCGTAGACGATCCGAGCCAACAACAACTGTCCGCTTGCCGGGAGGGTTAGGTCCTTCCACTTGACCGTCTTCCTTCAACAACCCCCACTCTGCACGCACAATCTCATCCCAGGCGATCAAACCAGCACCACCGGATCCAGCATCGAGAACACTGAGACCACTGCCATCCTTAATTTTAGGCTGAAGCCAGTCGCTTCCAACTCGTTTGCGAACCTCTCGTAGGGTAGCCATGACAGAAGCGTAGGCCGGTGGCAAGAAGCCCGCGAGGAAAGCATCCGCTTCGATCTCAGTCATGTGTCGCTGGTCTGGTGGAAGACCAACACCTCGCATGTGGCCATTTTTCTTGCTCTCAGGCGTCGAAGGAGAAAGAGGAAGACCTGCGCCGCCGAATGCGCTCTCAGCTGCACTCTTGACGTGGTCGATATGAGTTCGCTGGAGTAAATCCCGAATTGGCATAATCAACTCGTCCCGCGGCAGAGAAATCTCAACGGGGCTACCGTGGAAGCGGCCCTCGAGAGAAAGAGGATGGAATCGTATAGCTTCACCAGACAACCTCTCACCCTGTTCCTCTTCTGGCCAGTTAAAGGTTTCATCTGCCTCTGCCTGTTGCTCGGCAAGCTCCTCCTCAGCAGCAGCAGCTATGTCCTCAGCCTCCCGTTGCAACCGTTGTGTTTCTTTGAAATCTTCTGAGAGCTTCTGCATCGCATCGTACTCTCGTTGGCTCCTAGCAATCACGTCGACATAGCCCGGGGGCTGGTGTGCCATCTCTTCAACTTCAAGGTCTGCCAGATCAGACTGTAGCACTGTCTCATCCACCTCTAGTATTTCTTCGTTGATAGGAATTTGGTAGGTGATTTCCTCAAACTCGCCACCCTCTAGTTGTCGAAGGAGAGTGCCCTCGTTATCTGGTCGTGGGGGTTGCGGTTCCATGTCGGCGTGCTCTGGAATACCAACGTCCTCAGGTCTCGTTTCGCGCAACGGCGCTCCGTACAATCGTTCGTAAACCGCATATTCCTCTTCGTTTAGATAACCCTTTGGTAAAGTATCTCGAAATCGCTGTTTGGCATCTCGAACAATCTGTTCAATTTCTTCTGGTGAAGCCTGTGATCCTGCTGAGGCTTCTTGCCGCAAACATCTTGATGTTGAAAATGCCTGTGTAATTGCTGCACTCTTATTGGACTGGATATGTTGAAAGGGAGAAATACGTCGCGAACGTAGTAAAGGAGCGGAAGAAGAGTAAAATCGAGAGGATATTGTCAAAGACGAAGTATTACACCTCGGGCAAGCATTTCGAATTCCTCTGGCCGACAACATTTTCTGTACCAGCACAAATTTGGAGGATGGAGTTGAAAGATTGTAGCTTCGCCGGAGCTTTTTTGCTTGTACGCGTGCTCACGTGATTTTAAGTGGCAATTATATACTTTGAGCTCCAGCTTCAATACTATCAGATGTATGGAATCAAATAGATGGATCATAGAAATCAATTGAACAATTCCATGGCTGTAGAACAAATCTGCTAACAAAAACTAAATAACGATGCCTAAACGAAACCCCCCTCCTTGCCCAGTAACGCCTTGTCTATTCATTTAATAGATCTGCCAACGTCTTAACCGAAGAGCGTGGAGGAGCTTTCGCACCTCCAGCACCCTGGCTCGAACCATCAGCGTTCCTCGCCTCCGGCTTTCGATGGACGTTGAACACACTCTTCTCCGCCGACTTGTAAGGATCAAACTGGTAACTTGTTAGCAACTTATCTCTCCTCGTCTTTTTAGATACGTACCGTGAACAAAGACACAATGTACAGCCCCACAAATGCTATTATGGCATCCAAGAGTCCTTTTAGGTTCCACTGCTTAGCCAACGGAGCCGATCGCGAGTCGCCACCGAGTGTGCGGCCAGGAGTCTTGAACACATCGCCTGTAGCTGGGCCAGCGAGCTTCACGGCGTTGTTGATGGCAGCCGTCAGCGCAGGAGGGTTGGCGCCCTTGATGGTCTCAACGCAGGTGCCGTTGTGGAAGATCTTAAAGGTCGGCATGGCGGAAACGCCTTGAGCTCGTGCAATGCCCGACTGGTTATCGACGTTGACCTTTGCAAAGGCAACTTTCTTTGGCCGTGAGTGTTCGTTGGCGAGGGATTCGAAAGTCGGCGCAATCATCTTGCAGGGGCCGCACCAGTCGGCATAAACTAGATCAGTGGTGTTAGTGATCTTGAAGGGATCCGCGGGGTCGTATTGTCACGTACAGTCTGCGATGACCACATTTGTGCCCGAAAGGAGACTGCTCCATTCGGACTCAGAACCGATGTTAATAGGGCCGCTCATTATTTCGATATCGTTATTTGTTGGGGTTTGAAGCTGTGTGTTTGCATGTAAAGTAGAAGGCCAGATCAGTCGCATCGGGTCGTTTGCCGTGATACCGGGCATGCGCGGAGTGGCTTATGCGCGCAGCATTGGGCAGGCGGTGAGGAAGGCGGGCAGATTCTGCCGGACAAAGGGACCCACCCTCTCAACTTTTTGTTCAGAGCGCGCAGCTTCACCGTTGATAGCAGACTACACCATCATACCAGCGCCAAAATGTCCTATCACGAGCGCAAGTCTAAGGTCAGTCGGGCCAAATATTTTTGAAGATTGTTTCAATATTGACTCTCAGTAGAAGCGGAAGACCGAACACAATGGCCAGGATACAACATCCTTCAAGCCTTCTGCAACCTTCAACCCCACTGAAGGCGGCCGGCCATGGACTCTCTCTGTCGCCATTCCTAGCAGTATTTTGACAAAGTGTGTTCAATTGCAACTCTCGCTACTGTCATAGCTGCTAACCTTCTTCAGCCTTGCTACTGCTGATCAGCGAATGACCCAGCCCGCGCGCATTGCTCGCGCCCTCGCCGTCTTCTCTGTCGATGAAGTCGTCGTCTTCGACGATTCTCCCCTTTCTGCGCGGCCTCGTCACACAGATCCAAACAGCTACACAGGCGATACCGATCCATGCCATTTCCTGTCGCATATTCTGTCATTCCTCGAAGCACCTCCGTTTATGCGCAAGACCCTCTTCCCTCTTCACCCCAACTTGCGCCTCACTGCCATGCTGCCCAGTCTAGACATGCCTCACCACCCAAATCCAAGAGAATGGATTTCTTACCGCGAAGGTGTAACCATTGAGGGCCAGACTAGTACGGGATCTGGCACTCTTGTCGAGGTTGGCTTGGACGCCCCTGTCGAGATTGAGGCAGAAATCCCCCCGAAGACGCGGATAACACTCAAGTTTCCCGACGACGAGAACCAATATCCTGAGCCTGTGCACCCTGCTGCGCCAAGAACCGAAGGTGGCTATTACTGGGGTTATACTGTCCGAAAGGCTAACTCCCTTTCAAACGTTTTCACTGAGAGCCCCTATGAGAACGGTTACGACGTCAGTATCGGGACCTCTGAACGTGGTGTCCCTGCTTCCAAGGCCTTTCCGCCTACCAAGAGAATTAACTTCAACCATCTTCTCATCGTTTTCGGTGGTCCACGTGGTCTGGAGTTTGCTGCTATGAACGACGAAGAGCTCAGCAAGATGGATATTCAGGGTTCCAAGACAAAAGAGTTGTTCGATCACTGGATCAACGTTTTGCCCAACCAGGGAAGCCGTACTATCAGGACAGATGAGGCTGTATTTATTGCTCTGACCTCTTTGAGAGGTATATGGGATTCTAGTTAGGTGACAGGTATAGCAATTGATACCCCCTCTGATACTCTACCTCTTTCCGTGTCCTACATTAGAAATTAGTATGTTAGTCGCTCATGATACATACAAAGCCAAAGTATCCGCAAATGTGCTGTTGCTTGCTGCCGCTGGAGCCAAATCCACGCCGTCGCGTTCCACCATAATCTTGGCTCCAACCGTGCTCAATCCTAGAAACCTCACTCCATTGCTGGGGCCTTGGATGCTTAGAACCTTTTCTTGGCAGTGTTCAGGAGATTTGTTGCTGGCACAGGAATCGTTATAACTCTTGAAGAACGAATACAATCCTGCTCCGTACACAGCCACATTGGTTGAATTAATGACTCTCATAGCCCATCCCACGTTGCACTCTGCAGGAATAGGGTCATTCTGACAATCCATTTGGAAGTCCGGATCGTGAAGAAGAGGTACGGACGGGTACGGGTATTGAGCTGGTGGCAACGGCTGGAAATACGCTTGCTCTGTTTGTGCGTGGCCGATGTATATGTCTCTGGTGTTGAGTAACTGGTATTGGTACAAAACATGATGCTCTGAGCCAGTTGCGCTGAGCCAAATGCGGCCCCTCTGAGCCTCCACGAGCACACCTCGTCCTGCGAAAATGGAGATTCGTCGATACTTTTGGTCTTCAAGGTCGTGATCTGCGACCCAAAACCAGCAGTTTTCCGTGAACAAACCCCCGGCATAAGCTGTGATGTGGAAGCTTATGTATGCTGCCATACATCTCGGGTTGATTGTGTTGGTCCCTTTTATGGCCGGGCATTCAGGAACTTGCAAATATGTCCCCGCGTAGCCTCCGATGCGGGTATGAACATCCCACATGCCTGACGGGTTCGCAGGGCTGTACAAATTGTACTGTATCAGGATTGCGCCTGCTGTTGATCCACGCGTTGAGACAATTGTGTCCGACCATTCAATTTGACCAACGTCACCTGGGCGACCAACTTGGACGACTGGTCTAGGATTGTTCAAATCTCCGAAATTGGGTCCAGTGCCCATGATTATTGATGCCTGAGCTTCACCCACAATCTTGGCATTTGGAGGGATGTAGATAGTATCAGAAACCATGTAGTATCCGGCATCAAGGTAGGCGACGTATCCGTTAGCTGCCGTATACTTGAACAATTCATTGAGTGCTATGGTGTCATCATGCAAGGCATCGCCGTAAGCTCCGCGTGTTTTTGCAGACACGAAATAGCTACTGGGAACTTGTTCATATTGGGGCTTTGAGGGTCAGCATGGTCGTCAAATGGGAGGTAAAACTTACTTTTGATCGTTCGTAATACATATTGCGGTTGAGAAGACTGGAACTTCGTGATGTAATCGGGTAGTAAGCTGTCGCATCAAACGTACCACCTGTGTTGGCGTAGTGCCCCTGATACTGTCAGTAGCTTTCGGAGTTGTGAGCCTGCCAGACTTACCATAATGAAAGCGGAATCACCTGCTGGCGCCAGAGAAGTTCTCATCAAATCATTTCCCTCGGGGCTCAGAAGGATCTTGTTCACGTTCTGGAAATTGACATTCTCCATGGCAAGAGAACCTGCGCCGCCTGCGGCTGCCGAACTATTGCGAGTCGTAGCAATGGCAGTATCGACGTTTTCAAACAGGCTATCAAGAATGGTGATGGACCCAACGCCAAAGGATGCATCATCCATCTTGATACCAACTCGACAGTTTTTGAAAACGGCAGTCTTGAAAGTCCATCCCCAGTCCCAGGTCATCCATATCGCAACATCAGCATTTGTAAACCAAAGATTGCGTGCTGTGAACTGTTGATTGCCCAATACTGTGGCATTTCCGCCTCCATAAAAGTATAGATCATTCAGTAGGCCACCCGAGCCTTCTTCAATGAAAAGACCAGTGTGCTTGTTACCCGGAACAGTAGACAATCTGAACACGCAGTTGGTTATGGACGTTGCCTGAGAAGAAGGCCAATGAATCCCAACAGCTGGAAAGTCAGGGGGTAGAGAGGTAGTGTCCAGAACCAAATTGCGAATCTGGCGGAAGAAAACGTTTGTTGAGTTCCATGAGAGAGCACCGGTGGAAAGATAGGGGTTCGCATCGATGAGGCCGAAGCTTTCCTTGGAGAAGGAGCCAGATGCCTTAATTACAGGGCGGTTAGTAGGGTCACCGATAATCTGGGTATAGTATAGGTCAATTAGGGAGTTGCTGATCAGATAGGTTCTATTTGTATTAGCACACAGTCAAGCAGATCTTGTATAAGAAACTTACCCGGGCGGAATGAAGACCGTTGCTGGTGAAATAGTACTTCCTTTGCACACACCAGGAATACAGCGAACACCTTCGCTGATGGCAGCATTGATTGCGGCCGTGTCGTCAGTAACTACCTGGTTAGCAACGAAGTGACCGATGTGAGTGTACACGAACCTCCATCTCCAACAGCTCCAAAATCCTTGACGTTGCGAAAGACTTTGTACAAATTGTCGGGGTAATACGGCGCACGGCCTAGATGATTAATCTCTTCAAGCCAGTATTTCGCCTTTGCTGCACCTGCAAGAGCGGAAATGAGAAATGTATTGAACTTCATGGCAATGATTTGATGAGAGTTCAGGGGAGCTGATGAAGTAACCTGAGCTGGGACGTGTCCTTGTAGTTTGGAGAAGAAAGAAACCCGAGAGGTCGAGTCGCTTGTCTTAAAGAAGTTTGTGAGCGGGTTGATTAAGAGGTAGGAAGGGGCATTTTGGTGGTTGCTCTTGCTACATCATGTACAAGCTTGACACGGCTGCACCTTCCTTAGGATCTTATGACTGAAGCTGTTCACGAAGTCTCACCAATTGAATCACACCAAGCATTCTCTCCACTCACCAATACCAAGGTTACCTACCTGCCTACTAACCTATCATATTATGTCAATGGCCTTAAGGAAGTCTACTACTGCAGTGAAACGAGTGTTAGGCAGTGATCAAGTGCTATACAGACGACAGAGTTCCCCTGGAGAGCACACGCGAACCACTCGACCCCACGATGCAGTGTCAGGATCACCATCATTGACCGCTGCTGTGATTCGGTTACGTTCTGCAAAGGTAGGTACTTGAGGAGAATTTAAGAGGCACAGGGTATGTTGGCCTGCAGATGCTTGATGTACAACCCATTGGGGGCAAGTGATTGTATTTGTGTATGCGACCAAATCGCATCAGCCCTGTTGAAGACCAAGCTTTTCTAGTTGAATATATGATGACCCCTATCCAGTAAACGCCGCCCGATACGGTCATCGCCGTGGTCATAGCCCATGATTATGTAGTTACATGTGATTGAGGTAAAAGTAAGAGTACAGTGAATATTTTCTTAGATAGTTGATTGCGTCGAGTCGAGGGCAACGGTCTGGCCGAGGTTTCCACTGGCCATGCCCTTCTCACCGGAGCGCTTCCGCAGCACGTTCTCGATAAAGGCCTCACCAGCCTTGTACGAAGAGCGCACGAGAGGGCCACTGGCGCAGTACAGGAAGCCCATGTCCAGAGCTCGCTTGCGCCACATCTCGAACTCATCGGGAGTCACGTACTTCTCTACCTTGAGGTGACGCTTGGTTGGTCGCATGTACTGACCGAATGTGACAACATCCACGTCGACCTTGCGAAGTTCTGCAACATGAATTAGCTGACTTGGTTGTCACTGAGAACATAGGTTACTTACCCTCAAGCGCGGACATAACCTCGTGCTCCTGCTCGCCAAGACCGAGCATCAGACTCGTCTTAGTAATGATACCCTCCTTACCCTTTACATCCTTGACGTGCTTCAGAACGCTCAGACTCTGTCGGAAAGTAGCCCTGCGATCACGCACATAGGGAGTGAGGTCCTCGACGGTTTCAACGTTGTGCGCATAGACGTCCAGTCCACTCTCGGCCACGACCTTTACCATATCCAGGTCTCCACGGAAGTCACCAGTCAGAGCCTCAACAAGCAACGATGGCTTCTTCTGCTTAATCTTGCTGATCGTCTCAGCAAAGTGATGCGCGCCACCATCTGCCAGGTCGTCACGGTCCACGCTGGTCAAGACAACGTAGCCCAGACCCCACCTAGCCAACGCCTCTGCGGTGTTCTCGGGCTCGTGGGGATCCAATGCCGCTGGCGCGCGATTTGTCTTGACACTGCAGAAGCGACATCCTCTGGTGCAGGTGTCTCCCATCAGCATGATGGTAGCTGTGGCGGCGTTCTTGTCTGAACCACCCCAACACTCGGAAATGTTGGGACATCGAGCCTCCTCACAGACGGTATGCAGTCCCAGTCCTCGCAGGTCCTTCTTGATGCTCTTGAAGTTATCATTGCCCGCGGGAATTGGTGTCTTGAGCCATTCCGGGAGTCGTGTGATCGTTCGCTTCTTGCCCTCGGGGCCGACTTCGGCGGTTTTGAGTGTGTATGCCTCTGCTGGTGATAGCGGCTGCGCCTGAGACGACGTACCAAGAAAGTCGGAAAATTCTGAGACGGTGGTATCTTTGAAATAACTCTTTCGTCGCGGTTTGCCGGGCTCGTTACCGCTGGGAGGTACAGTGGCGAAGGTTCGGAGGGTAGAAGTTGCGCTCAATGCTTTGCGGAGAGGGGCATGCGCCCGCTTGAGCGAAGGAGCAAGAGACGCCATGACGATAGTATAAGAGAAAGGACTTCTATCTCTCTGAAAAGGGAGAGAACAGGAAGAAAGCCGATGAGGCGTTCGTGGGGATATGGAGTAGTGGGCTCAACGTTGAGCAAAAGCGGCTGCAGGCAAATCGAAGCCAAAACGGACACTCGGGGGCAAAGGCCGATGGGACCCGCTCAATCCCGGGCGGCATCCGATAAGTTAACCAATTACAAGCCCGCTCTATACTATTAGTCAGTTCCATTAAATGGATTTCCGATTTTCTCACGAAAAAAGTCTGGGGCAAGGGTCTTTTTTGCGCCCTCTTCAACTTGGTCACCGGACATTAAATTCCACTCAGTTGTAGCTATTGGTTGAGTATGTTCACTTCAAAGAACCTCATTGAGCGTGACAAAGTCTATTGCTCTAGTACTATCTACAAGCCGTCGTGGCTCATCATCGTTGGTCCGTCGCCGGACACTCAATCACCAATCCTCCTTTTTCGTAAAGTCGTATCCTACCCCTCCCGAATCAAAATCAAGCCATACTCCAAGCTGCAAACCTTCCTCCGAGGGTCAAGTTGTGAAGCCCGATCTCGGATCACCTGCGCCGTCGTAAAAGGGGGTATCGCCAAAAAGAGAAGTATAATTAAACCAGTTCATCCATGAATCAAAGGCTGAAGTGAATATGTTCGTTTCTGCGTCGTCGACGTCGTCCCCGTCTCTTCGGTCCCAACTCTCTTTGCGGCAGCAGAGTTGAGTTAAGAGATGTTGACTGAATAAAATGGTAAAGAGGATCTCCAGCAAACAGCATGTACCAGCTGCTGTTGATGTCGAGAAGGGGATTTGATCTCAAAGCCACTGAGTTTGGCGACCAAGCCTGGGAAAAGTGTCCTCAAGTGAGGGCAGAATGGGAAAGGAGTAAGTGTAACTGAATGGTGAACAGGCTTTGTTCCAGTCAGTGGCTACCCTTCGACATCAACAACTCAAAGGTCAAGCCATGCGCAGCGCAGCGCAATCAACGCGCCAGGCGCATGCTGCTGGGGATGAAAGAAACAGCAAGTGTTGAAAGTCCGCGAGTTTTGTCAAGGGAGCGGACGTGATGAAGCGAAAGGAAGCTGTCGAGCTGTCCATTGGGCGGCAGAGTCTCAAGACTCATCAAGGGTTGAAACAGAGTGAGCCAGCACGGTGGGTATCTCTCTGCAGTTGGCGGCGTTTCATCATGAAGAAGTAGGCCACGCAGGTGGCCAGGGGGTATAATTGGTAAAAGGGCAAAATTCAAAACAGTTTGGGTTTCATCGACGGGTTCGTAAGTCGACAGTCGTG
Organism: Fusarium sublunatum; assembly: GCA_013623665.1. Taxonomy (NCBI): domain Eukaryota; kingdom Fungi; phylum Ascomycota; class Sordariomycetes; order Hypocreales; family Nectriaceae; genus Fusarium; species Fusarium sublunatum. The sequence continues at coordinate 18,554 of JABFFF010000005.1, forward strand.
AGATCCTGAAAAGGAGTCTCTTTGTCTCTCCTCAAAGACGCGCTTATAGGAGAGCGGCAGCGACCATACCGGCGACACCAACCATAGCCAACTTGCCAACGGCGACAGCAGAACCAGCGTTCTGAGGGACCTCGGAGGGCTGGGAAGAGCCACCAGTGCTTCCAGCAGTGGACTTGGGAGTAGACACAGGTGTGGTGAAGTTTTGTCCAACAGGCAAGAAGGTGGTCTTGCTCTCAACGACAGGAGTAGTGGTAGTCTCCTCAACGACAGCGGTGGAGGTGGTCGAGACCTTGGTCTCAACCTCGGTGGTGCTCACGCCGGTGGAGGTGACGGTGTAAACCTGAGAGAGGAAGTAGGTCTTGGTGATGATGGCGGTGGACGTCTGGGTAGTGGTACCCTCGTCAGCGAGAGCGAGGGCAGGCAGAACAGCCAGGACAAGCTTGGAGAAATGCATTTTGTCGGTTGTAAAGTTGTGTGTAAGTGGATGCTTTCAAAGCAAGGGTTGTGTGTAAGTGAGCGAGTTGGAAGCGAGAACAGCCGAATGCTCTGTATCCAGACAGCGAAAGACACAAAATATGTATGCAGCGTAGGAAATATACGAGTGTTTGTAAGTGATAGACTCTGCCAACGAAGTCTAAAGAAACTGTTTCGAAAGAGTTGCAAGCGTGGAAGGGTGGCTTGCCGGGTTCGGGGGGGGGAGGGATCCATGAAATACCACGACGAGAGGCAAAGCAAACAACAAGACAACGCAGCAACCTCAGCTTCTGGGTGCATAAACTGCAACCCACCAGGGCACCAGCGAATCAACTCAGTTAAGGCTAGAGGGCCCAGGCGGTGCCAAACCAGACGTTTGGTGATGGTGGGATGGGAGGGGCGGACTAGGCCCGAGCCCATTAAACGTGGTCCATGTACAGTTACACGGAAAGGCCGCGGTGCCTTGGTCATGTCTCAAGTACTTGTGACGGGCTGCTGGTTTGAGGGAAATTACAGCGCGTCTCTTGACAGCTTCAGGCAGTCCGGCCGAGCAGGGCCTTGTCGGTCGGTCCCTGGCTGCTGAAACTGGGGGCGGGCCATGAGTGTCTGACTATGAGACAGAGTCTTTGTTCTTTGTGCAGCGCAGAGCTTGATACTCTGGAGGGTTTCACGGGGGATCTATGACCCTGGTCTCCCTTTGGAAAACTCTGCACCGCATTGCATCCATAGTTTTCGTTGCGACGACTCGAGCCACTGACTGAGTGATGAGGGAATTAAACAAAAGACGCTCTAAAAGGATTCATCAGTGATGAGTCTGCCTCCAGTGGCGCTGTATGCCGCTACTCATGGATGCGAATAATCATGTCCAATTGGTCGTCTGAGTCGATCTTGTCCAATGCGATGCCGCCAGTGACCCTCATTTCATGGTCGACGACTCGTTGCCCATTTCATAAGAAGGGCAGAAAAAGTAAAATTTGCATAATTTCCCTCACCGTTGTCTTTAAAGTGCCAGCGGCCAATTAAGGTATGGCGCCAGGCACAAGGGATGCAGGGACGGCTTCCGAGAAAGCGGGTGTGCCTGGTACCTTGTCGTGGTGGCCAATGGACAATGCGCCAAGTAGCAAAAGGACTTGAACAGCGTCGATCATGAAAATCACGCGCTGCAGTAGTGAGAAAAGTTTGATGAGGGTATTTGTGTGTAGCTGCAACCATTAGATGAAAGAATTTTTAAAGAGCCTTTGTTCTTTGTGCTTCGTTTATTGTCTCTTCTCTTGTCTCGGTTGTTTTAGCCCCCAGCTCAGCTCTGTCTGACCTGGCCTGGCCTGGCTTACCCTGGCTGATCTACTCCGTCAAGCTGAAACTCGCTTTTCTCATCCCTGGTCATATCAATGGAACTCTCTAATCAACGGGCTACCCGCCCCGGATTCGCCTGGAAAAGTAACCGCGTGGGTGCCGTGCTCGTGCCGTGCCTTGTCTCGTGCTACTGTATGCACTCTACCGTGCATAACTCGTATTCAGCTCTGCATATGCTTCTTCTATTCAAGGCTGATGCAAGCATCACACCGCTGTAATACCATATCTTTTATCCAATCATCCCCTGCCATTGCTTCATCAGTGCAGGTATTGACGTGGCCGCGTTGTGCGACGCCAACACATTGACTTAGCGTACTACGTACCAAGTACTAAGCCTTCTCTCGTCATCGATGGCATCGCGTGTCTGCAAGGTCACGCCTTGATCCTGGTTCTAGTGCTCAGCCCTGCAGCGTCGGATTTGAGTTGCGTTGACGTCAGGCTTTCTCCCAGGCAACAAGAGAGCGACGTCCAACTTGCAAACTGCCTTGGCTGCGTCAAGTTTCCATCCTGAAAATAGAAACAAAAGCGCTGTGAGTCGGCGGCTGAGGCCGAATGGCTAACCGTTGGTTTGCCGACTCATTGGCTCTCGTTGTTCCAACCCAATACAAAGGAGCTCAGCCTTTTGTCTAGAGTATCCCCATTTTTGGAACAAGAGCTACCCTGCATCCCCCGTTGGTCAAGTATTTTTCGTATAAGCGCTCGCGCAACTTTACCCGCTCAATATTGTTGAGTTTAAGACCTTAGAGTCAATGGTTCGTGGTCTGCTACTAAGCCCACAGACTGCTGTCAAATCGAGGCTCACTGAGTACTTGTCGTACGCCCGAAAGAGTCTTTGAAGGTAATATGTAAGTGCAGACTCTTTCCGCATTCCTCAATTACCCAGTGCCGCCGGCTGCCTGGGGCATGTTACCTCTTATAATATTAGTTAATCTGCCTTTTCGATCAACGCGCTTTGAAAAGACTTGCCAGAAACTTTGAATGAAGGCAGCCTGAACCCACACGTATTGCTGTCATTGCTGATGGTCGCTTGAGGATTGGCGGGTTCGATGGTGATAGGTAGGCTTGAATATTTACCTCGTCAGAACCAAACCATGAGGTACTTTGAAAACACACAGGGTCTAAATTCTCTGTATTCATGTTGATTTTCTTGCATATACTGAGCTCAGGTTCTTGAAGCCTTTGTGTGTCTATTCCATTTGAAGCCTACAATCCCATAGACTTCCACTGCCTTAAAAAGTGGAACCACAAGCTCGTGACGTCGCCTCTCAACCTCAACTCCAGCCTCTGCCTTAAAACAGTTTCTTCATAGACGACCAAAATCATCATTTACACGCCTCTCACTAACGCCCTTATCAAAACACGATCCAAAGACTGCATCCGAAGAAGCGCATAGCTAGATCCGGAGGAATTATATATCCCAACTGCCATTCTACAAAACAAAAGCAGTCGCAACAGCACCATCCGTTCAGCAGTCATGACAGACTCACCACCCACTGAGCCTCGCGCTCGCTCAAAGTCCCCCGCCCCCAGGGAAAGAGACGACCGAAAGAGCCGCGATGACAAATCCCGCGAGAACATCGACCGTCGCGACCAGCGCCAGCGCCGAGACCGCAGCAGATCGCACGACCGCGAGCGCCGAGACTCTCCCCAACGACGACCTCGAGAACGATCAAGATCGCCAGCGCGAAGACCCAGAGGTTCAGGAGGATTTAAGTGGAAGGGGGAGCGCCGCGACAACGACAGAAATCGCGATTTCCGCAGACGGTCGCCGCAGCGACACCGCGACCGCGATCACGGTAGGGATCGCAGCTATCGCAAAGATGACCGAGATGGAGACCGCGGCGGTCGGGATGCCGACAGAGACCAGAGGAGAGAAAGGAAGGAGAAGGAAAAGGAAAAGCCCAAGGCGCCTACTATGCAGGCAGGCGAGGAGATGATCATCGTCAACGTCAACGATCGTCTGGGTACGAAAGCTGCAGTGCCCTGTTTAGAATCCGACACCGTGGGTCAACTGAAGATGATGGTGGCTGCGCGAATCGGTCGTGATCCTGGTCAGATTATTCTCAAGCGACAGAGCGAGAGACCATTCAAGGATCATATCACGCTCGGTGACTATGGTATCTCGAACGGCGTGCAACTCGACCTCGAGATTGATACACGAGATTAGTATGGCATAGAATAACATACTCCGTTATCAGGCTCTCGATGACGCACTATTGATTAATCTCACCATGAGAATGGTGGCAGCTGGGGTTTACCGGTTGAGAAAACATGTTCGAATAAATGATGAGTTGACTCTGATTCCTTGGCGTAAGCCAAGCTATATAACAACAATTCTGTTTAATACCCAACGCTAACTTCTGAAAACTTGGGATCTTGACCCATCACTGTTGTCTGCCTAGTTCAACCAATGAGTACTGGGCGGAGTGTGGGCATGACGACTCTCATATCTAAAACTATCATCGCTGAGGAAGCACACCACATTAGGCTACAAAAACGGTATCCGTATAGTCCAGAAAGAATAGAAATTGAAAGAATTTTTGAACGAAAAACAGAAGAAAAAACCAGTCGTAGTATACGTGATTGGTAACAGAGACTAGTTGTTAAACATTGTGTTGACATCCAGCTCCATATCAAATCCCCTCGAATGATAACCAGAGTCTTTCTCAGCGGCAATCTGCTTACCAGCTGGTATTTGCCTTTCGGGCGTTAGATCTTTAAGTCGATCCCTTGGTTGACGTGCTGGAGGCTCTACCACATCAACAGACGTTTGAAGTTCTGGGTGAGACCCGATATAATCGATGAGCCAGCTCGTGTCATCCGTGTCGTCAATGTAATTGGAGCTTGCATTCAACCACTCTGGCTCATTCAGATCAGGCGACTGCAAGAGCCCCATCGACTCTCCGATTGTGGATGGAACCCGTGAAGGACTGGACTGTAATTGCGAGATTATACCAGATAAGGATATTGCGGCATCCATATCATCAGTCGGCGCTGCTGCTTGATGTCGAAGCTGATGCATACTTGCAGCATCATGGCATGCCTGATATAATAGTTGCTCATCCTGGTCACTGCAAAACATCGAGTCAGTGCTTGTCGATAACGGCTGCACGTGTGGTTGTTGCTGGTCCTTGTTTGAAGCAGGCTCATGTACGGGGAGCGAATTTGGTGGCTGCATTAACACAGGTCGTGCCAATGTCTTCTGCGAGGATTGAATAGAAGACTCATCCCGAAAATATCGCTGTTGTCTTTGACCTGTAGTTCCAGGTGGAACTTGCTGTGGCGTTTGTGGAACCTGTCGCAATAATTGTTGTGAAGGATGGTGTTGTCTAGGCGGAAGCAGCATGTTTCGTGTCTGTACTTGTGTCTGTCGTTGTTGCAACTCATATTCACTGGGCCTATCATGGATTTTCGCCTCTCCGAAAGAAGCTGAAGAGACCATTGACGAGTAGAATGATGGCGAGCCCTTCTGGTTCCCACGTTTTTGTATCGCCTCTACCATTTGTGGGGGGAAAACTACAATACCTGGCCGAGAGGGTGCGGGTGCATATATGGGGACATAACCAATGAGTTGTTGGTTTGGTTGATAGATACTCGTTTGCTGCCACGATGAAGAGTTTCCAGAAATCGGCTGTTGTGTATGTGAACCCTCAGTTGGTTGATGAGAGATAGGCGCGGATCTCTCTGTAGTTAGCTGATGCTGAGCTGAAGGACAAAAGGCGGGCAGCTGTGGGGGCTTTTGTTTTCTGTGTTCGTCGACTAGTTGTGAAGAAGCCGGACGAAGACCTCGGGGTGTTTCCTTTGAGACAGGTTGCCGCAACGATTGATCGTTGACTCGTTGTCTTGAATTGAACCCATGAGGTTTGGTTGGCATTGATCGCTTACGCGATGGCATAGCTTCTGATGGCTGGCTAGGCGGTTTGGTTTCGGAACAGAATGTAGTATACAGAATACAAACTTTCTTCGCCTTTGGCTGTTCCGCGTTATAGGTACACAATGGTCCAGCTATGTGGTCTTGCATCTCCTTTTTGTCAAACTTTTGCCAGCAACGCAAGCAAAGAGCAATGCCATTGTGTACAGGGTCCATAAAATCCCCATTCTCCCAATTGTGTAAGGAATTGCATTTGCCACAGTTTCCCTTTGCCTTTACGAGAGGGTCGTAGGTTTTGCAACTGGCCAAGTACCTGCGAGAGTCATTCTTCGGGTCTCTTCCACGGATAAGGCCGTGGTGATCGATGGCATGTGAGATGATATGGGATATCTCTGTCTTGCGGCCGTAGCATGCATGCCTGTCTTCAGACGAAAAGTTCTCTGGTGAAAACAGCCAGAAGAAGCAGATCTGGCAGGCATTCTCGAAATCCTCCTTTGAAACTGGCCTGCGCTCAGGACTACGCGCAGTTCCGCTCCTTTGTGTGCCCAGTTGATCAGGGCCATCTAAACCAGACGATGAGCAATCGTTTTGAGTTCGCTGTTGAACTACTTGCGGCAGATCAACCGACGCTTCGGAAACGAGCCCTCCTCCTGGTTGGGCTGACTTGGTAGAACGGGAGGATGTTGGCGACGTACGACGTGAAGAGTGGCCCTTACGTCCAGACCTACACCTTTTTGATAATGGGTATTTGTTGGTTGTCTCCTCGTCCATCAAACGGCTGTTCTGGCGTTTGGGAAGCTTCTTTTGGCTCAAAGAAGTCCCCCTATTTGCCGGAGACCAGGGCGCCTGCTGCTGTGATGCGGTCGATTCCTTGTAGGTGTCGCGTGTGTGAGGACTAGGCGGGGTGGTTGGAATGCCTGGCCAGCCTTGAGAAGATAACGTGCCTGGAGGTCTTCCTTCATCGTGATTGCCATTATCTCGGTATCTTTTCTGGCGATCGGATGTACTCGAGAATGGTTCGAACGAAGGTAGCGAATCCCTGGGTTTTTGTAGCCGTTGACCGATTAAAGACACACCGTTGGATGTGGGAGGATCTCGTTTTTGTCGAGTCGTGGTAGTAGAAGACCCAATTGCTTGAACAGATGAAGGCTTAATTTTGCTACTGAATGCATCGTCGACACGGTCTAATATTTTATTAGTGCGGTCTTTGCGCAACTGTAGTGACTGGGAGTTGATGATGGTATCTTGTGATGGCCGAGAGCTAGGTTGTTGCTGGAGCCATTGTTGGACTGAAATGTCTGTTCCGCGACGCTGATCACGCTCTAGCTCTTCCTGCTCCCAGGGAGTAAGGTCGTGCCGGTTCCATTGATTATAATCAAGGATGATGCTGTTACTATGGCTCGTGATACTTTGGAACCTATCCTCCTCATTCAAGCTTGTGTTTGGCAACGCGTCCATCATGAGCCCGGGTCGATAAAGAGAGCTTTCCAATGACGTTGCGGCTTGTGGGAGGACTCCGATAATCGCCCCGCACCAGGTTGAAGCGACGATGATTGCTTTTCTTGATGAAAGGGTTGTATTTCAAGGATAGTGGCAAAGGTTGGGGAGCTGGGGAGGTCTTTGAAGCAAACAAGCTAGGAATCAAGATATGGCGCAGTAAGAAAATTGTGCGATGCAATGACATGTTGGTATCACATCGTGTAGGTACGGTAGTTTTGTATCAAGTCAGGCTGTGGTATGGCCATCATGATTGGTGGTGGAAGCTGGAAAAGGCATCCTTTCAAGCTACCCATGCTCATTTTCAACCCCCCAGTGAGGCGATATCCCGGCATTGGACGTGGAAGAAACCATGGTGAATAGTATGTGGCAATTTGAAGGGTTGTTGATGATGAAATATAGTCCAAGTTGGATATGAGTGTCAACGAGAGGGGAGTTGGAGATTGAAAATGACCGAGTTTCATTCTGAGATTGACAGTACAGCAACAGTAACAGTGAGTGGTTCGCCAGCTTATGTCATCGCAGCTTCACGATTAGCGAGTCGGGGGTACTCCGAGCTCTGAGCGGCCATTAAGGCTAGGGGTTCTTTGGTAAAGGGTTCCTGGCAATCTGTGGCCCAATAATCTACTTTATGTCTATGAATCTTACACCCAGTTTGTTTCCGCTCGAGGGATGTTCGGTATCAAAAGATCTCCACTGATCTACCCTAAAGATTTAGCACATGCGGGGGTGGAGACTTTCCGCTCTTAAACTTCCGAAGCATTCAGAACATCCTCACTGCAAAGGTATAAATGGCATAATTGCATGTTATACCCTTGACCAAGAGTGGTTGAGTGATTACTACCTATGACCTTGGCCTATAAACCTCAAATCCTCAAATCCTCAAATTCTAAAATCCGCTCCTAAAAAAACCTCTCTCCCACCGTCCACTCTTGGCTTCTTTTTTGCTGTGCCCGAGGTTCGAGAATGATGTCGATTTTTACACGATATCCACGAGACCTCTTCATACCAAAAGGAGTCGAGGCCTCAGAAAAATTTGTAATTCGAAAAAATTAGATGTGGCTACAATCTTTGCCCGTTTAATATGATATCTACAAAAATGGAGTGTACTGGACACATAATAGTATTGTGATGCAATTTCTATGATTCCGCCAATTTTCTAAATTCCCAATCTCATGCCCCGTCCCATCCAGTACCCTTGATATAACATGAAACCAAAACACCTACCTAAATGCATTATACCTTTTCTTTTTCTTTTCAAGCCACCCACTTGCGCGCATTCAAGAACAGCTGGAACCAGGGACCAAATTGTCCCCATTCAGCCAGCTGGCGCTCAGGCTTCCATGATCCAACATCAGCCATGATGGTACGCTCAGGGTGAGGCATCATGGCAACGACACGGCCGTCCTTGCTCTTCACACCGGCAATACCCTGGGGGCTACCGTTAGGGTTGAAGGGGTATCTCTCAGTTACGGAACCGTAGTTGTCAACATAGCGGAGAGGAATGAGACCAGACTCGTTGACAGACTGCAAGTCGCCTCCAGAAGAGAACTCGGCTCGGCCCTCGCCGTGGGAAACGACAATAGGGAATGACGAGCCACTCATGCCGTTGAAGAAGACGGAGTTTTCGGACTTGTCATCGATGGTGACCATGGAGTATCGGCCCTCGAACTGTGTGCTGGCGTTTTCAACTATGCAAAGTCAGAGCTGGCTCCTAAAATTTAGAGAGTAATAACATACCGAATGTAGGCCAGTGCTCAGCGCCAGGAATCAACTCCTTGACTATGTAACGTTAGCTTAACTCAATTCCTCACTGAATTTCAAGATCGAACATACGTCGAGTCAGCATCTGACAACCGTTGCAGACACCAAACGAGAAGGTGTCGGGACGCCTGAAGAAAGCCTCGAAAGTCTTGCGAGCACCTTCGTGCATAAGAATAGATTGAGCCCAGCCGTTACCGGCACCCAGAACATCACTGTGTTGGTTAGCATCATCACTACACCGAAAGCAGATAATAACTAAGGCTGGTAGGCATCAGCTATTGCCTTACTTACCCATATGAGAAACCACCGCAAGCTGCGAGACCTCGGAAGCCATCCAAGGAGAAGCCGTCAAGGATGTCAGACATGTGGACATCAACAGCGTCAAAACCAGCAGCTCGGAAAGCAAAGGCCATCTCGGCGTGACCGTTAACGCCCTGCTCTCGGAGAATGGCAACTGTGACATGTTAGTACTCATTTTTACTCATGACACGAGAATGTTACCTCTGGGCTTGGAGATCAGGCTCTTAAAGCTGGTGAAAGCTGGGAGGCTGACGTCGGCGGGATCGAATTTGAGCTTGTAGTGCAGACCAGGGTCCTTAGAATCCTGGATAGCATCAAACTCGGACTGCGCACAGCTGGGGTTGTCTCGAAGCTTCTGCATCTCGTAGGAAGTGTTAGACCACCACTGCTGGATCTTGGCGCGTTCCAGATCGACGATCGTCTTCGACCTATACTTGACGAGTAGCGACTGCTTAATAGTCGGTCGGACATAACCGATAGTCTTGATCAGTCCATGAGGAGGACCACATGTGGCAAAGCACCTCTTAAACTTGGTCTCGTCACCCCGGCGAATTTGGAAGACAGCACCCAACTCTTCGTTGAACAAGGCGTCAAGCACCTTATCCTCAGATTCGGCAAGGCCATCAAGGGAGATGTCAGCACCGCATCGGCCAGCAAACATCATTTCGGCAACAGTGGTCAGCAGACCACCATCGGATCGGTCGTGATAGGCGAGGACGACATCCTCCTGTTGCACGTTAGCAATTGAATGAGGTTGTCAAGAGCAAAATCTGAAGGAAAAAAAAAACATACCTGATGAAGCTGCCACAAGGCATCAAAGAAATCGCGGATGATCTGAACATCACGAACATCAGGAGATTCGTTTCCAATCTGACCAAGAGTCTGCGCCAGAGCGGAACCACCCATAGCACGGAAGCCCTGGGCAAGGTCAACAAAGACAAGAACAGTCTCGCCAACCTCTTCAACACGGCGAAGCTGAGGCGTCCAGGTGCTGCGAACATCTTCAACCAAGCTAAAGGCAGAGATGACCAGCGACACAGGAGCAGTGACTGTTTGAGACTCTGAGGTCTCCTTGTCCTTCCAGGATGCCTTCATGGACAAAGAGTCCTTACCGACAGGAATGGAAACACCCAGCTGAGGGCACAGCTCCATACCAATAGCCTGAACAGCATCGTAAAGAGCAGCACCCTCACCAGGGTGACCCACAGCAGCCATCCAGTTGGCGGAAAGCTTGACACGCTTGAGATCACCATTGACGGGACCAGGCTTGATGTCAGCGGCGCCGAGGTTCATCAAACTCTCGACAACAGCCATACGGGCCGAGGCGGCAGCCGAAATAAGTGCAAGGTTAGGCTTTTCACCCATCGCCATGGCTTCACCACGTCGCTTCTTGTCATCCAGACTGAAGCTGGTAAGAGTGACAGCGACATCCGCCACAGGAGTCTGCCAAGGACCAACAAGCTGATCTCGGACGGATAGACCGCCAACGGTACGGTCGCCAATGGTAATGAGGAAGTTCTTGGATCCAACAGATGGGAGGTTGAAAACCAGCTCGGTGGCCTTGGTAACCAGTTCACCAATGTCAGAGCTTCCGCACTGCTCCGTGAGACTCTTGACAGCGTCGAAAGGACGGAGGTTCTTTTGAACGCGTTGGACGTCCTTGGAGATTCTTCGTCCAGGAGGGAAGAGGACATCCATGGGAAGGTTGATGGGATCGGTGGGAGGTTCGATCGTAGGCTCGCGGTCGGTTAGAACAAGCTTGGAAACTCCACTCTCATCCTTGGTAACAGCGTTTCCGACAACGGAGAAGCCACATCGCTCTCGTCGACAAATGCTTGTGAAACGGTTGAGGCCATCCTTGTTGATGAGAAGTACATATCGTTCTTGCGCCTCATTGCACCAAATTTGGAGAGGAGACATGGAGTTATCAGCGCTCTCAACCTGTCGAAGCTCAAACTTGCCACCGAAGCCGGCATCCTTGACAAGCTCAGGCAGAGCGTTTGAAAGGCCACCAGCACCAACGTCATGGATGAAAGCAATTGGGCTTTCGGGTCCCAGGGCGACACAGGTGTTGATAACCATCTGAGCTCGTCGTTCCATCTCAGGGTTTCCACGCTGAACACTGTCAAAGTCGAGATCTGCTGTTGCCTCGTTGCCGGTGTTGGAAGATGCAGCACCACCACCAAGACCAATTAACATAGCAGGACCACCAAGCACAATGACGTGAGCACCTTCTTCGACATGGCTCTCCTCCTTGAGAGCGTGTTGAGGACGAACACTACCAATACCACCAGCAATCATGATAGGCTTATGGTATCCTCTGTATTCAGGGGTGCCAGATTCGGCTTCGTTCGTAAGAAGAGTCCGGAAAGTACCGGTCAAGGCAGGGCGACCAAACTCGTTGTTGAAGCGGGCAGAACCAATAGGGGCCTCCAGCATGATGTCGAGACTAGAAGCGTAGTGAGAAGGACGGCCAATATCAAGCTCCCAAGGCCGCTTGCTGCCAGGAATCAAAAGATCAGAAACCCAGAAACCAGCAAGGCCAGCCTTGGGAGACGAGCCTCGTCCGACAGCACCTTCGTCACGGATCTCACCACCACTTCCAGTTGCAGCACCAGGGAAAGGGGAGATGGCGGTTGGGTGGTTGTGAGTTTCAACCTTGATCAGGGGTTGAACAACCTCACGAGTAAGTTTCCAGCTGCCGGTAGAATAATCCGGAGCCCAATAGTTACCCTCGTCACCAGAAAGGCTACAGATGATCAGCAATTGGTTAATAACGATTTGAAAGATCCCAATAGAAAATCATTTTTCCAACCCAAGACTTACACAGCTGCATTGTCCGAATAGGCGCTAATGACATATTCGGGGTTCGACTTATGAGTGTTCTTAATCATGCCGAATAGACTGTTCTCCTGGCTGACACCATCAATGGTCCATGAAGCATTGAAAACATGGTGTCTGCAGTGCTCAGAGTTAACCTGAGCGAACATGAACAGCTCAACGTCGTTCTACTGAAATCAGTATTTGATTTTAAAAAAAATCGGACTGGTGAGTCATACAGGAGATCGACCAAGAGCAGTATACTGCTTCACCAGATACTCCATGTTGGGCTGGTCGAGACCAAGGCCTGCCTTCTTGTTGTGATCCTGGAGAGCAGCCAATGGACCTCGTTCATCAGAAAAGATGTCAACCACGACAAGAGGGTTTCGAGTGCCATGAGCAAACATGGTGTCGAGTTCAGGAGGCGAAAGGCTAAAGAATTCTGTCATGCGGTCATGAAGAACGTCACGGAATCCTAGGTCCTGTTCTCCGGTAAATGAATCCTCAAATTCAACATGGATGGCTCGTCCTCGCTCGATGCGGCTCACGGTCTTGAGACCGCAGACAAGCGCAATGCTGGTGGCCTTGGAGCTCCATGGAGAAACGTTTCGGGGGCTAACGTAGATATTGATGGCCTTGTCATTGTTTCCAGCTGAAGAGGAGTCTGTGGGCTGTTCAGTGGCCTCTAGGATTTTCTTGATGCTGCCGATTTCGGCGGCATCTTCGGTCTTGAGGTCAACGTAGTATTGCCACCAGCCCGTGAGCTTAGCAACTTTTACGGGACTCTGATCGTTGATGCGCTGCACGAGCTTCTGAATTTCAGAAGCCGTGTAGCACGACTCGCCGACCAGGACGTGGTGCATGGTGAATGGGATTGCGGTTTCGAAGCAGGATACGCCTTACACCATCAGCATCCTCCAGGTAGTGGGATGAAAAAAATGATGGCGGGGTTCTTGTTGAAGGTGGGATGTCCGGATCCGGGGTAATATTACTCCGCTTCAATGCCAAAGTTGATCTGAGTTTCGTGACCTGCAATTTTCGTGTTATCCCGCCTCCCATGGCAGATTTCTTTTCTTAGAGGGTTAATCTCTGGAGTGTCTAGTTTGAATAAGACTAGTTATACGGATATCTTTATCCATCATCGATTTGTTAGTTCCTTCCAAGGCTTATCTTGGTGATGCATGCCACTATCGCGGGGCAATCGCGGGGTCCTCGGGGATGGTACCTGTGGGACTGCGGAGTTACCCGTCTATCAACCTTCCATTCTATTGACTATGTGAGTAAGGCTTGTATTAAAGCGACAAAAATAGAAGTGTTAGGTATATGCAATCTTCTGGCATGGTGTTAATATCTAATTAATAAATGATTTAATCTTAGTTATATTATGTGGTGGCTATCTCAGGTAAGATCCTACTTTTAAAGTAGTCAGTATATATCATATAATAATCAAGGCAAGAGTAGTTAAATATAACTTACCTTAGTAAGTATATAAAAATAGCATAGTATAACATGTCATTAGACAGTATCTAAGATATCAGGCTTATAGCTAACTTATAGTAAAAGAACCTGGTTTTAAAGATTCCTCTCTTCTGTAGTAAAACTATTTCATATACATTGACTGTAGAAAACAGGGTAGGTAGGCAAAATTTTCATGTCTCACAGCTAGTTATTTTGGCTGGGCAACGCTTTTCACTTGTGCAATCTAGACATGGAGGTAGCTAGAATCCACAGTCACTGGATCAGTTGCCAGAGAAATTTCCTGATTTCCTTACCAGGATGAGACATATGTCGTTTGCTAATAGCAGACTGGTAAGACAGCCGGTTCCAAGTCAAGAATACGCTTAAGTTTATGTCTTAAACTACGTTTACTATACTGAAACTATGTGCAAGTCATAGCTCTACTTTGTAGTTACCCTATATTATCTCAAAGACTAATGTTAAGAAACTGAATATATTACCTATGAGACAGAAGAAACTTCTACTTGGCACTGAAATTCATCTTTACTAGGTGAACCGCAATACCATGTATAGGAGAGAACGAAAGAATATTCACATCTTATCAGTAGTAGGCCCGGCATCATTCCGGCGTCCATAGTCCGAATGTTAAATTTCGCCATCAAGCAATTAGGCGCAGTGGCAGAGTGGTCTAATGCGATAGACTAGAAATCTATTCTCTTCGGAGGCGTCTGTTCGAATCAGGCCTGCGTCGCTTCGCTTTTTGCAATTTACGTTGATAAATCTGGATTATACAATTTAGATTTGACACAGTCGATTGCTTGCCACCCATCTGATACCCAATGTGCAAGATTTACTTGACTACTGTCCAGGCGCGAGATGAAAGGTTAAAATTATACTATGCTTAATGCCACACTATCTTGCATGTATGACTCGCTGTACATAAGAAGGAAGAAATATTTAGATTGATTTTTGCTTCTAATGCAGCTTATTATATAAAGAGTAGATATGTATGAAGTTGTCATCCTTCTGAAACATCAGACTAAAATAAGAAAATCAAAGCCAAGTAAGCCAGTTCTTGAAATCTAGATAGATACGGATAGTAACATGGGCGACAGACTCAACTTCCTGAGCTGCTGAGTCACTCAATTAAGTCATTCATTGCTTCGATCTCATGTGAGATGCCAGCTTGGAGCGAGTGATGACAGCAGAGACTCTGGATATTATTCCCGGAGCCACTAGATAGAGTTGAACTATTGAGCGGCTATTGGGCGAGTGCCCCTAAGCTCCCATCGAGGCGTCAATTTTTGATCGAGAGACTAGCTACCCGACATCTCGTCGGACTGGTGTTGACCTGAGGTTTTTATACTAACCAGGGGCTTTGCTCTGATCGACTTGGCAGCGGTCGAGACTCATGAGGCTCCCGTGAGCCTGGTGTACGGCATGACGGGCTTGAGTGGATGAAAAACGATGGAAAGTGTATTGATATGTTGAAATGAAGAGACTTTGCAAGTTGCTACTAGCAAAGTCTAGTAAACACTGTTTAATTAAATTGTAATCAGGTAGTCGTCACATGGTAAGAATGCAATTGTTAACGGGGAAAACCTCTCCTCTCAAATCAACACGATGGTCAAAAAGATTACTCGCTGAGACATGCACGACATCGGCGCCATGTCCATTGTGATAACCGAGACAACTCCATAACTTTGCTGGGCACCCAGATGATCCAGATAAGGAAATGGTACTAAAACAGAAATGTCTCGTAAAAGAACCGAATGAGAGCTGTTAACCCGACGATCACGTTCCTCGCGTTAACTTTCACCTTGGACAGCTGGGAGATCGCCAATCACCCAACGTCATAAATCTAGGCAATTCCCTGAGTACGGGACTGAAGACTGAAGGCTTCTCATGATCGGAGGACCACCAACACGCGGAAATCGCGCTCGAGCCAACATGACTGATGTCAACAGGTGAAAGGAATCTCATAGACAGCCCTATTGTAGTAAGTGTCGCGATATAGTTTACCAAAAGTTGTGCCTGGCCTGGACTCTCGGCGAATCACAAACGCCAATCGTATAAATAAATGACACCCTCTATCAAATGAGAGCAAGGAACATGGCCGCAATAGGTTAGACTGACAGGGCTTGGCATTCAGGCCCGAAGCAAACCTTAAGTGAAGATAACTCTAAAAACGTCGATGAGTGGGAGTACCTGCAGAATGCAGTCCAGATCGCGAATAAGCGCACGCGGTGCCTGGTAAGTTAGTTGTTAGTCTTCTCCACAGCTAGAGATCTTACAACAATGTGTGGCGCTTGCGGCTTACGGCTTGCGGCTTGCACGCTTTCACCCAAGACAAACAAAAAGAGCAACAACGCTGCCAAGCCCCACGATCCACCTCAGCGATTTCCATCCCGATCGGTACGCTGCGTTCCAGTCAAAACCTCTATATCGCCTAGAGCCAAGTGCTGTAAGACACGATCCAATCATGAGCTGGCGCATGCAGGTCCATCCAGGGCGACATTCTTCGGACCTGACGACCCGCACAACAAAGCAGGCAGCGATCGCCACAAAGATCTGGGGAGCTCCAGGAGAATCTAGCTCAATGACGACATTCCTCGATCGTCCAGAACGTCCTAGGAATATTCAGAGGGAATGCATTGGTGGGCGAGAACAGCCTCTCGTAGAGACAGGCACCTGTGGACCATGGCAACTCTGTTGGCGACGAAAACAGACAGGCTAGGCCGACGAGCTGATGAAGCCACGCGATATGGCCTTCAAGGCTGATCGTGCCTGGCTGTCACTCTCTTATAAACGATGTGGAAGCCTTGGGAATGAACCTTGAAAGTCTCATAGGGATTCACTCCAACTTCAACCAACCTTTTGGCTGCGTCTCTGTCGACAACTTACACCATGTGGTTGTCACGGGGGCTGCTAGTCTCTACACTCATTCTTGCCACAAAGGCTCAGGATGGTATTGACGACGCAGCATTGCGAGTTGCGTCAGGATTTGCACAGACTCTCATTCAGCATGCAGTGACTACTCTGAATGGAGACGCTGGAAACGCCGGAGGTGCTGGGAATGGAGGAAATAATGGTCAAGCTTTTGATGCTTCCCTTCTCGACAAGGGCCAGACTGAGATGGGTGGTGCTGGTGGTGCCAACAATGCTCCCGTCACTCCACAGCCTCAAGCCCAAGAATCGATCGTTACATATACTCACTTGGGAACATTGTTCCCCGTAACACTGCTTCCGCACCCAGCGATTACAATTGCGCCCTCCAGCGACGACCCCTACCAAAGGATTATCCAGGCCTATACTGGCGACGATGCTACCACAAATCAAGAAATCACCATCGCTGAACCAAGTGGAACTCAACCTGGCACAGTCATTATTGATGTTCCTGCTTCAGCCTATTCAAGCTTCACGTCAGGCCAACCCGGCGCCCTGACTATCCCGCCTTCAAACGAAAACCCGACGGCGACAATCATCCAGGCTCTCCCAAGTGGTGTTGCTATCACTGGGCAAGCTACGAGAACGATTCCTGCCGAAGGCAACAACCCCGCGACTGTCGTTATCCAAACGCCATGGGCCGATGTGCCGAGCACACCTGGCGCGACTGCCGGAGGTGACTCGTCCAACGTCTTGGTTGTCCAGACATACACTGGAACTCAAGTCATAACACAAGCGGTGGTTTCCACCATCGTTGGTACCGTAGGAGGTCAGGACACTGTTGTTGTCCAGGTTCCTCCCGGTAACCAGGGCCCCGGCCAAGCTGTGACTATTCCTCCCAGTGGAGACAGCCGATTCACGACTATTGTTAGACAGTATACCGGACAAGCACCGATTTCTACACCCGTGACTATCCTAATTCCTTCTTCAGCAGGCCAGGATGGAACGATTGTGATCGAGACACCAGGTCCTCAGAGCACATCTGGCAGCGGCGGAAATCAATCCAATAACGTGCCTGACAACGATCCTGTAGTTATTCCTCCCAGCGGCGACAATCCCTTCTCCACGATCTTGAGACCTCACGTTGGCTCCGATACGATCACTGAACCAGTTACTTTCACTGTTCCGCCGGCTGGTAACAACCCTGGAACAATCATCATCGAAACCCCAGCCGTGCGCGTTGGACAGCCGGTGATCACTCTCCCATCCGACCCCGATAGTGGTTTTATCACGATAGTGAGGGAGCCTACTGGCACGAATGTGCTCACAACCCCTACGACTATCACGATTGCTCCTAGTGGCGGTCGACCGGGAACTATTGTGATCGAGACTCCTTCGGCTCCGTCTGGAGACACCGAGATCACCATCCCGCCTGGTCCAGATGGCTCATTTGTGACCATTATTCGAGGACCTACGGGAACGAATGATGTTTCGGAGCCTACTACAATCACCATTACTGGAGCACCAGGCCAACCGGGAACTGTGATCATCCAGACACCTGCTGGGCCTGGTGGACAGATTACTCGAGCACCTGAAGATCCATTCACCATTCCTGCTGCCCCAGGTGGTCGATATGTCACCATCTTCAGACCTCACAGCGGTGACCCTATTACGGTTCCTATCACACTCACTCAGGAGGGATCCAATGGCCAGCCTGGTACTATCATTATTGAGACGCCTGCTCCGACCACCACTCCCCCTGGCAGTGGGCCTATTACCATTCCCGCTGGTGGTGATAGCCCATTTGTGACCATATATAGGCCGCACACTGGTGGCCCTATTGATAGACCAGTCACAATCACAATCCCTCCTGCTGGTAATCAGCCTGGTACTATCATCGTTGAGACTCCGGTCCCTACGCTTGAAACACCTAAGCAACAAAACGCAGCGACGCCGAGTGGTGGCCAACAGTTGACTATTCCTCCTAGTCCGAATAACCCGTTCGTAACGATCTACAGGCCTCATACCGGTGATCCAATCACTGTGCCTATTACGATTACTCAGTCTCCCACAAACGGACAACCCGGAACTATCATCATTGAGACTCCGGCTCCTCCAGCTCAAACGGTCACTGAGGTTCAGACTGCACCAGGTGCCACCGTGACCGTCCCTCCGTCCAACCCTGGGGAGCTTACAACGGTCTATCGGCCGCATACAGGAGATCCGATCTCTGAGCCCATCACCGTCACCACAATCAGTGGCTCGAACGGACAACCAGGAACTGTCATCATTGAGACACAGGGCCCCATTACTCTTACGCCAACGGGCCCAGGCGGTACTGTGACAATCTTTAGCCCTGGTGTAGACACCAGTACGACGGTGATAAAGACCATCGTTTTGACTGCCCCAGGAGGCCAGCCTACTACTGCTGTCGTTATTGAGACTCCACCGCCAGTGAAGGTTCAACCTACCAGCCAGCAGGCTCAAACGGCTACCGTTACTGGTCCGGGTGGCTATGTCACAATCACGGAAGAGTACAGTGGTCCTGATACCATCACGGCGGTTTTCACTACTACAGTAATGGCCTCTGGAACTAAGCCTGGAACTGTCTTTATTGAGACACCACCTCCGATCAAATTTGTTCCTACATCAAGCAACCCTGCCACCACTGTTTCTGGTGTCGATAACTATGTGACCATCTATACGCCTTTCCCTGGGCCAGGAATCATCACAGCCCCTATCACCATCACTCAAACGACTCCTTTCGGTGGCCAGCCAGGTACTATTGTCATTCAGACACCTGTCACGGAGACCCCTGCCTCTATGACAGAGCCTAGCACCACTCAAGGACCTGATGGCTACGTGACTGTGTTCCTTCCATTTCCCGGACCAGGCGTGATTACTGCACCTATCACTCGTACTCAGTCGCCATCTGGAGGAAACCCAGGAACCGTATTCATCACAACGCCCGCACCTCTGCCACCAACAACGGCTCAGGCAGCCGAGCCTAGCACCACGCAAGGGCCCGATGGTTACGTAACCGTGTTCCTGCCGTTCCCCGGACCAGGTGTGATTACTGCACCTATTACCCGTACTCAACCCCCTTCAGGTGGCAATCCAGGAACTGTTTTCATTACGACTCCTGCGCCTCTGCCAGCAACAACGGTCCAGCCAGCTGAGCCCAGTACTACTTCAGGAATTGACGGATATGTGACCGTATTCCTCCCATTCCCTGGGCCAGGAGTGATCACTGCACCGATTACCCGCACTCAACCTCCTTCAGGTGGCAACCCTGGAACTGTATTCATCACAACACCAGCTCCTTTGTCCCCTACTACTGCTCAACAGGCCGAGACAATTACTACGTCGGGAGCAGATGGTTATGTTACAGTATTCGTTCCTTATCCAGGACCAGGCGAGATTACTGCACCTATCACTCGTACTCAACCTCCTTCAGGTGGCAACCCAGGAACTGTCTTCATCACGACTCCTGTCCCAGCGTTCAGTACTCCCAAGCAAGCGAATGCTTTGACTACGTCGACTACGTCGGGCGCAGATGGTTATGTTACAGTATTCGTTCCTTATCCAGGACCGGGCGACATTACTGCGCCTATTACCAGCACACAGCCTCCTTCAGGTGGCCAGCCTGGTACTGTCTTCATCACCACCCCTGTTCCAGCGTTTACGACGCCAAAGCAGCAGAATGCATTGACTACATCTGGCCAAGATGGTTACGTGACCGTGTTCCTGCCCTTCCCAGGCCCTGGTGTTATCACTGCTCCTATCACCCGCACGCAAGCCCCATCTGGCGGGAACCCAGGAACTGTGTTTATCACAACTCCAGTTCCTGAGAGTCCTACCCCGGTAGAGTCTGCCACATTGACTACATCCGGACAAGATGGTTACGTGACTGTGTTCCTGCCCTTCCCAGGCCCTGGTGTTATCACTGCTCCTATCACCCGCACGCAAGCCCCATCTGGCGGTAACCCAGGAACTGTGTTTATCACAACGCCAGTTCCCGAGACTCCGACCGAGGCCCCGTCTGTTACACAGGCCCCGTCTCCTGCGTTGACTACTGATGAGTACATTACAATTTACACACCGTTCCCAGGCCCGGGTTCTATCAACACTCCTATCACTATTACGCAGCCGCCATCTGGAGGCCAGCCTGGAACTATCCTCATCCAGACTCCTGTCCCAGCGAGCTCCAGCGCTGATACCTATGTGACAATCTACAGGCCTTATCCTGGCCCTGGAACAATTACTGCGCCAATCACTTTGACCCAAGCCCCTGCCAATGGTCAGCCTGGCACCATCTTCATTGAGACGCAAACGTCGAACACCCCATCTTCGACTGCTCAGGACTCTACTGAAGCCCCGGCTTCTCCTATCACGATCCCTCCTGCACCGACTGGAACATACGTGACAATCTATCGACCTTACCCAGGTCCTGGACAGATTACGTCTCCTATCACTTACACTCAGGCTCCTGTATCTGGCCAGCCCGGCACTGTCATAATCGAGACTCCCAACCCCGATGCGCCAAGTGCTACTCAAACAGGTCCCGTCACTGTTCCTACCGGTAGTGACAATCCTTATGTCACAGTCTACCAGCCATATCCTGGCCCCGGCAACATTGATCAACCCATCACCATCACTGCTGCTACTCCTTCGGGTGGACAACCGGGAACGATTATTATTGAGACGCCTACTCTCGAGGTCAACACAAAGTTTCAACCGACTGAAGCTCCAACGACCATTTGGGATGCAAACAGTAACTATATCACTGTCTACAGACCTCACACCGGTTCTCCGATTACTGCGCCTATTACTGTCACTACCATTGCACCTTCAGGAGGACAGCCTGGCACAGTGATCATCGAGACGCCCGTGCCTGAGACTCAGCCAGCGGCGACAGACAGCCCGCCTGTTACCATTCCTCAGGGACAAGATGGCTACGTAACTGTTTACCGGCCATATCCCGGTCCCGGAGTTATCACGGCGCCTGTTACGGTTACGACCATTGCACCAACTAATGGCCAGCCTGGTACTGTTATTATTGAAACACCTGGACCCGAAAGCTCAACCTCCTCGGTTGCAGAGGCAACCAGCGCTCCTGCTGTTACAATCCCTGCTGATGATGGCGGCTATGTGACAGTCTATAGGCCCTACCCAGGTCCTGGCATGATTACCGCTCCTCTGACAGTTGGAACTGTTGCTCCTTCAGGGGGTCGACCGGGAACTGTATTCATCGAGACTCCTGTCCCACAGACACCTTCAGAGACCACATTGCCTGCTCCAGTTACCGTTCCTCAGGGCGACAACGGCTATATCACGATTTTCAGACCTTACCCAGGTCCCGGAGTCATCACCGCGCCTACCACAGTCTCAACCATTTCTCCTGCTGGCGGCCAACCTGGAACTTTCATCGTCGAAACACCAGTGCCTCAGGTCACCGAGCCAGAAACAACCGCACCACCGGCTGTCACTATCCCTCAGGGCGATGATGGCTACATCACAGTCTTTGAGCCGTACACTGGAACAGGTGTCATCACAGCACCTATCACCGTGACTACCATTGCTCCGTCCGCCGGCCAACCTGGCACCATCATCATCCAGACACCCGTGCCTCAAACGTTTACTTCTACTGAAGCGAGCCAAGAAGCACCTGTTACTATTCCCCCTGGTCCTGATAATTCCTACGTTACGGTTTACAGACCTCACACGGGTGCTGACGTTATCACGGCCCCGGTGACTATGACTACCATTGAGCCCAGCAATGGTCAGCCCGGTACCATCATCATTGAGACTCCTGTTCCACAAGCGCCCACTTCAACCGAAGCAAGTGAAGAAGCACCCGTCACGATTCCACCAGGCCCCGATAACTCTTACGTTACAGTTTACCGGCCCCATACAGGTGCCGATATTATCACGGCGCCAGTTACTGTCACTACTATTGAGCCAAGTAACAGTCAGCCTGGTACTATTATTATCGAAACTCCTGCTCCTCAGACACCTTCTTCACCTTCTTCAACCGAAGCAAGTGAAGAAGCGCCTGTGACGATTCCACCAGGCCCCGATAACTCTTACGTTACAGTTTACCGGCCCCATACAGGTGCCGATATTATCACGGCGCCAGTTACTGTCACTACTATTGAGCCAAGTAACAGTCAGCCTGGTACTATTATTATCGAAACTCCTGCTCCTCAGACACCTTCTTCACCTTCTTCAACCGAAGCAAGTGAAGAAGCGCCTGTGACTATTCCACCCGGACCCGATAACTCTTACGTTACAGTTTACCGGCCCCATACAGGTGCCGATGTTATCACGGCGCCAGTTACTGTGACTACTATCGAGCCTATCAACGGCCAACCCGGCACCATCATCATCGAGACCCCTGGACCTGCGGCTCAGGATACCAACCCACCAGCCACCAGCCCCGCTGCTCCTGATAACACGTACGTTACTGAGTACCGTCCTTATACCGGACCTGGGCAGATTGAACAGCCCATCACTGTTACAACCATCGAGCCATTTAATGGAAACCCTGGTACCGTGATCATCGAAACACCTGGTATCCAGACTGGTAACAAGGTTGTTATTCCTCCGGTGACGCTTGACCCTGGTCCTGGCGACGAGTATGTTACTGTTTATAGGCCTCATACGGGCCCCGATACTATTACTGCTCCTGTTACGGTTACGACCATCGCGCCCTCCAACGGCAAGCCAGGAACAGTCATTATTGAGACTCCTGAGCCTGAGACTCCTGTCCAGAACCCCACAGTGACTCTGCCTCCTGGCCCCGACGAGTCTTATGTGACTGTCTTCCGCCCTCACATTGGAAGCGATATTATTACTGGTCCTGTCACAATCACGACAATTGCTCCTGCGAACGGCCAGCCTGGTACTGTTATCATTGAGACTCCTGTTGAGTCCGAGCCTGCTTCTACACCAGCTCCTGCGTCTCTAGTGACGAGTGCCCCTCAGGCTACTCCTTCTTATGTCACGGTCTACCGTGCTCATACTGGCCCAGACCGCATCACTGCAGATGTCACAGTTACCACTATCGAGCCTACAGGAGATCAGCCAGGCACAGTCATCATCGAGACTCCGGCGCAAGATCTTCCTCCAGTGACCACATCTTCTGGCCCGCTCGCTACCTATGTGACTGTATATAGGCCTCATACTGGCCCAGACCGCATCACTGCAGATGTCACAGTTACAACCATCGAGCCTACAGGAGACCAGCCGGGAACAGTCATCATCGAGACCCCAGGTCAAGATCTCCCTCCTGTGACTAGCTCTCCTGGTCCTCTTGCTACTTATGTGACTGTATACAGGCCTCACACTGGAGCCGATCGGATTACAGAACCTGTCACAGTCACGACTATAGAGCCTACGGGAGACCAACCGGGAACAGTCATTATCGAGACCCCGGATCAAGATCTTCCCCCAGTGACCACATCTTCTGGTCCTCTCGCTACTTATGTGACCGTATATAGGCCCCATACCGGAAGTGATAGGATCACAGAACCTGTCACTGTTACAACTATCGAGCCGACCGACGGCCAACCTGGTACAGTTATTATTGAGACTCCGGGTCAGCAAGCGCCTCCCGCGACGTCCACCCCCGTCCCCCCTTCATACGTAACTATCACTAGGCCTTATACTGGAGTTGACCAGATCACTGAACCCGTGACTGTGACTACGATTCCTCCCCAAGACGACCAGCCCGGTACAGTAATCATTGAGACGCAGTCTCCATTCGTTACTGTCTATCGTGAGCATACTGGGCCAAATCAAATAACGGCTCCTGTAACTGTCACGACCATTGCTCCTACGGGCGATCAGCCCGGGACGGTCATCATCGAAACCCCTGGCGCAGCGCCTCCGATCACGACTACCCCCCCTGCACCCTCATACGTCACGATCACTACTCTGTACACCGGAACGGAGCGTCTCACTGAGCCGACTACTGTGACCACTATTCCTCCTCAAGGAGATCAACCTGGTACTATAATCGTCAAAACTCAGGCTCCGTATGTGACCGTCTATCGCCAGCATACTGGGCCAGACCAGATCACGACTCCTATTACTGTCACCACGGTTGCCCCGATAGGAGACCAGCCCGGCACGGTCATCATCGAGACGCCTGGTGTAGCACCTCCAGTTACCACCACCCCCCCTGCGCCATCCTATGTCACAATCACCACTCTGTACACCGGAACAGAAATTCTCACTGAGCCGACCACTGTGACCACTATTCCTCCTCAAGGAGATCAACCTGGTACTGTAATCGTCGAAACTCAGGCTCCGTATGTGACCGTCTATCGCCAGCATACTGGGCCAGACCAGATCACGACTCCTATTACTGTCACCACGGTTGCCCCGATAGGAGACCAGCCCGGCACGGTCATCATCGAGACGCCTGGTGTAGCACCTCCAGTTACCACCACCCCCCCTGCGCCATCCTATGTCACAATCACCACTCTGTACACCGGAACAGAAATTCTCACTGAGCCGACCACTGTGACCACCATTCCTCCTCAAGGGGGTCAGCCTGGAACCGTCATCGTTGAGACACAGGGATCTTACGTTACTGTTACAACCTTGTATACTGGAACTGGTGTTCTCACAGGTCCTACTACAGTCACCACAATTCCACCTCAAGGCGACCAGCCCGGAACCGTCATTGTCGAGACTCAGGGTTCATATGTCACGACTACCACGCTCTATACTGGAACGGACTCACTTACCGAGCCAACCACGTTGACCACGATCCCTCCTCAGGGAGATCAGCCTGGCACTATAGTTGTCGCGACACCGGCTTCGTACGTCACGACAACCGTTCCTTATACTGGCCTCGATCAGATTACTGCCCCGATCACGGCGACTACAATCCCTCCATCGGGAGATCAGCCTGGAACTGTTATTATCGAGACCCAGGCTCCCTTCGTCACGATCTACCGCCCTCACACCGGATTAGACAGAATCACCGCTCCTGTCACAGTCACAACTATCGCACCAACGGGCGACCAGCCTGGCACGGTTGTGATTGAAACTCCAGGCTCGGAGCCTCCTGTGACCACTTCGCCTCCGGCTCCTTCGTACACCACCATCTACGAGGAATATACCGGCACTGATGACATCACTGAACCCTTCACGCTGACAACAATTTCTCCCGAAGGTGATCGGCCTGGCACTGTTATTATCGACACTCCCGCACAACGAGTTGCCAGACCGACTCCTGAGCCATCCTATGTTACTGTCTACCGACCCTATACTGGTACAGACCAGATCACGGCCCCTGTCACAGTTACAACTATTGCTCCCCAGGGCGATCAACCAGGCACGGTTATCATCGAAACCCAAGGTTCAGAGCCTCCCGTAACATCAACACCTACTGCTCCCGAGCCATCCTATGTTACGGTCTATCGACCACACACCGGGGCAGACTTAATCACAGCCCCCATTACGGTAACAACTATTGCTCCACAGGGTGATCAACCCGGCACCGTTATCATCGAAACCCCAGGTTCAGAGCCTCCCGTCACTTCCACACCTGCTGCTCCTACACCTACTTACGTGACAGTCTATCGACCATACAGCGGCGCGGACCAGATAACAGCCCCGATTACCATCACAACTATTGTCCCAGAAGGTGATCAGCCAGGTACCGTCATCATCGAGACTCCAGGGTCAGAGCCTCCAGTCACATCTACGCCCGCTGCTGCTCAGCCTTCTTATGTGACAGTCTATCGCCCTTATAGCGGCATAGACCAGATCACCGCTCCTGTGACAGTCACGACTATTGCTCCAGAGGGTGACCAGCCCGGCACAGTAATTATCGAGACCCCAGGTTCCGAACCTCCCGTCACATCTGCTCCTGAGCCCGCGCCCGCGCCAGAGCCATCCTATGTTACGGTATACCGACCTTACAGCGGCGAAGGTCAGATTACGGCGCCGGTCACGGTTACTACAATCGCTCCAGAAGGCGAACAACCCGGTACAGTCATCATCGAGACTCCTGGTTCTGAGCCGCCAGTTACGTCTATACCAGCTCCGGCACCAGAGCCTTCCTACATCACAGTCTATCGACCTTACAGTGGTACAGACCAGATCACGGCACCAGTCACGGTCACGACAATCCTTCCTGAGGGTGACCAGCCAGGCACGGTTATTATTGAGACCCCAGGCTCTGAGCCTCCCGTTACATCTACACCAGCACCCGCGCCAGAGCCTTCTTATATCACAATCTTCCGGCCTTACAGCGGGGCAGGCCAGATCACAGCCCCTGTCACGGTCACGACAATTGCTGCTGAGGGTGATCAGCCAGGTACTGTCATTATCGAGACGCCTGGCTCTGAGCCCCCTGTTACATCTACCCCTGCTCCTGAGCCTTCCTATGTTACAGTATATCGCCCCCATACCGGCCCAGATCAAATCACAGCACCTGTCACCATAACTACCATTCCTCCCGAGGCAGACCAGCCTGGCACTGTGATTATTGAGACACCAGGATCTGAGCCCCCAGTAACAGCAGCACCCGCGGCTGAACCTTCATACATCACGGTTTATCAGCCTCACACTGGTCCAGATCGGATCACGGCTCCTGTCACGATCACAACCATCCCGCCCCAAGGTGACCAACCCGGAACCGTCATCATTGAAACGCCAGGATCTGAACCACCTATTACTTCAACACCTGTCGCTGAACCTTCTTACATAACGGTTTATCGACCCCACACGGGACCGGATCAAATCACAGCTCCTGTTACGGTTATAACCATAGCACCAGAAGGCGACCAGCCTGGAACAGTTATCATTGAAACCCCGGGCTCAGAGCCACCTGTCACAGCAGCCCCTGCTCCAGAACCATCTTACATTACGGTTTATCAATCTCACACAGGCCCGGACCAGATTACTGCCCCCATTACAATCACGACCATCGAACCAACAGGTGACCGGCCGGGTACCGTTATCATCGAAACCCCAGGCTCTGAACCACCCATTACAGCGGCGCCCGCCCCAGAACCATCGTACATAACGGTTTATCGACCTCATACTGGTCCCGACCAAATTACGGTTCCCATAACAGTTACGACTATCGCTCCAGAGGGAGATCAACCCGGCACTGTCATCATTGAAACTCCCGGCTCTGAACCGCCTGTTACATCAACAGCAGCTCCGTCGTACACTACTATTTACGAACCATACACTGGCACAGGTGAAATCACTGGCGAGGTCACTGTTACGACTATCCCGCCACAGGGTGACCAGCCTGGTACTGTGATCATTCAAACACCTGCCTTGCAAACAGCCAACAAGGGAGCAAACGCTCCGCTCACGATACCCGCTGGAGACGACAGCTATGTGACCGTGTTTAGGCCCTACACTGGAACCCCACAGATCACTGTCCCTATTACCGTCACTACTATCGCTCCTTCAGGGGGCGAGCCAGGTACTGTTATCATCGAGACATCTGTCCCTGAAACCGAGACCAGCAGTGATGATAGTAACTCACCGGTTACCATACCCGCCGGAAACGATGAATATGTCACCATATTCAGGCCTCACACGGGTCCTGATGTGATCACTGCGCCAGTCACTGTCACCACGATCGCTCCGTCCGGAGGACAGCCTGGTACTGTTATCATCGAAACACCTGAGGTTGTTACCGAGGCTGCTCCCACAGCTTCTGCACCTGAGGATGTTTACGTGACAATCTACAGGCCATATACCGGTACCGACCAAATCACCGCTCCTGTCACGGTCACAACGATTGCCCCGGTTTCTGGAACTGGAACCGTCATTATTGAGACACTAGCTCCTCAGACTGCCAGCGATGTGTACGTGACTGTTTATAGGCCGTATACCGGTACGGAGAAAATTACCGAGCCAACTACTGTTACAACCATCGCACCAGTATCTGGCACAGGAACTGTTATCATCGAGACCCCAACTCCTGAGCCAACGACGGATAGCCAGCCTTCGGCTGAGCCAGCAATCACTATTCCTTCGAACGACGAGAGCCGTAATGTCACCATCATCAGACCTTACCCAGGTCCTGGAACCATTTCGGCGCCCATTACGAACTACGTGCCGCCAACTGCCGCTGGCGAGCCTGGCACTGTCATCATTGAGACTCCTACTGATGAGCCCACGACTGAGGCTCAGCCCCAGGATCAGCCAACCTCTGCTCCTCCTGTTACGATTCCACCAAGTCCAGGAAGCCCCAATGTCACTGTTGTTCGCCAATATCCTGGCCCCGGTACGATAACTGCCCCCGTCACTTCCTATGAGCCACCAAGCGGTCCTGGAGAGCCTGGAACTATCATCATTGAGACTCCTGCTCCCGTTCCGGAAACAAGCTCTGAGCCAGCAGTCAGCAACGTTACTCTATACACACTGGCACCGCCAGGTGCCAAGATCCCTTCAACCAGCTACGCGCCTCCGCAGAACCCAGGAGAGCCTGGAACAGTTTTCATCCAAACTGTGGCTCCGGAGTCGACTGCTGATGAAGGCAGAAATGTGACTATCGTCACTCAGGGTCCCGCCTCTCTCACTGCACCATACACCACATACCAGCCCCCGGGTTCTCCGGGAGACCCTGGCACCGTTCTTATTGAAACACCAGGTCCTGCTGCTCAGGACGAGCGCAATGTGACTATCATCCGAGAGGGACCAAGCTCGTTCACCACTTATTCTCCTCCTGGAGCGGCGGGTGATCCCGGAACTGTCATCATTGAGTATCCTGCTGGAACCAACGTCACTATCACAACAGAAGGTCCAAGCGAGCTCACAGCGCCTTTTACCACCTACTCGCCCCCAGGCGCGCCCGGCGATCCTGGTACTGTCATCATAGAAACCCCAGCAGTAAGGGCAGCCCAAACAACATCAGATGAGCCTGTCACGATCTCGGCCCATCCCGGTAGTCCCAATGTTACCATTATCCGTGGTGGTCCAGGCGCTGAGGTCCAGACGATTTATATTCCGCCTACTGGAACGGAGCCTGGAACCATCATCATCGAGACACCTACCACTGCAGCAACGAGTGAGGAGGAAACTACATCGGATGCTCAGATAACTAGTGAAGAGCCTGCAGTCACTATCCCACCAAGCTCGAACAGCCCTAATGTCACGATCATTCGACCTTATCCTGGCCCAGGCTCAATCACCGAGCCCCTCACCAGTTACGTTCCTCCTACTGCCCCCGGTGAACCTGGTACTATCATTATCGAGACACAGAGCTCGGATACTCCAGCCCCTACCACTCACAACCCCGAGATCACTCTGCCCCCTACACCTCAGAGCCCCAACGTCACAGTCATCAGACCGTATCCAGGGCCAGGCTCGATCACCGAGCCTCTTACCAGATACGTTCCTCCCACTGCTGCTGGTGAGCCTGGTACCATAATCATTGAGACTCAAACCACCGATGCAACTAGCGATGTTCCTAGCACATCGGCTGAGCCTGAGGCAACAACCGAGTCCCCTGGTATCACGATCCCAGCCCATGCTGGAAGTCCCAACGTGACTGTGATTAGAGAATATGGCGGACCAGGAACAATTGACGCTCCTATCACAAGCTACATCCCACCGACGAATCCTGATGAGCCAGGTACTGTTCTCATTGAGACTCCTGCTCCTATCACGTCTGAAAGCTCTGCGGAATCACAACAAGATACCACCACTGGTCCCCCGTCAGTATCAGCATTGCCTACCGATGACGATTCCGACAGCGAGGTCGAGGCAATCACGACACCAGTCTCGAGCAATCCTGATGCACTCACACTCACTCCCAGTGACACCAACGATGATTTCACCATCATCGAGCCCAACACCAGATTTGCAGATGCTACGGAAAACATCACGCAGATTATTGCTCCTTCAGATGGAAGTCCTGGGACACAGATTATCTACACACCCGTGAATACCTCACCAGCCGACGAGTCGTCTTCAGGTGCACCTGGAACTGATAGCTACGTCACAATCAGTGCCACAGTTACCATTCCTGGTGACCCCTCTACTCGCTCAGGCGTCAACTCCGATCTTGGAGTTGATGCTTCCACCACAGGCGCGGAAACGAACGTCATCATCATCCCGCCTAGCGGCACAGAGCCTGGAACGGTTCTCTCTCAGACCAGTGTTTACTTGGATCAGACCTTGCCCCAATATGGCAATGTTACTATTACCAGACCAGGGCCCAGCGGTGTCACCACCACCTTCACAACGTATCAACCACCGGCTGCGCCAACCGAGCCGGGAACTATCATCATTGAGATCCCTGACTACAACGTCACCATCACGAGGGCGGCTCCGGCTCCGATTACCACGACCTTCACTACATACTCGCCTCCCGCTTCTCCTGGTGACCCCGGCACTGTTATCGTCGAGACCCCCGATTATAATGTTACCATTACTCGGCAGGCGCCTGCATCGGTCACGACACTCTTCATGACCTACTCCCCTCCTGGTTCACCCGGAGACCCAGGCACAGTGATCGTTGAAACACCGAACAACGCCTACAACGTCACGATAACAAGAGCCGCTCCTGCTTCAATCACAAGCGTTTATACGACTTACTCACCACCAGGTTCTCCTGGTGACCCCGGCACTATTATCGTCGAGACGCCCGACTACAATGTTACTATCACCAGAGAGGCCCCCGCTTCTATTACAAGTCTCTTCACAACCTACTCTCCTCCAGGCACACCTGGCGATCCAGGAACAGTCATTGTTGAAACCCCCAACAATGCCTACAATGTCACTATTACAAGAGCTGCCCCCGCGTCGATTACGAGCGTGTATACCACCTATTCACCTCCTGGCGCTCCTGGGGATCCAGGTACTGTCATCGTCGAGACTCCTGACTACAACGTCACTGTCACTCGTGGTGCCTCGATCACAGCACCTTTCACAACCTACTCACCGCCAGCAACTCCCGGTGATCCTGGTACGGTCATCGTCGAGACCCCCGATTACAATGTCACGATTACAAGAGAAGCACCTAGGACTGTCACTACTCTGTTTACGACATACTCACCACCCGGAAGCCCTGGTGATCCTGGTACAGTTATTGTCGAGACGCCTATTGGCCCTTACAATGTGACTATCACTCGAGGCGCCTCAGTCACTGCACCATACACAACCTATTCTCCCCCAGGCTCTCCGGGAGACCCTGGTACTGTTATTGTTGAAACGCCCGACTACAACGTCACTATCACTAGAGAAGCTCCTAGGACAGTCACCACGTTATTCTCAACGTACTCACCCCCTGGAAGCCCCGGCGACCCTGGCACTGTCATTATTGAGACACCAATTGGCCCATACAATGTCACGACCACTCGAGGCGTCTCAACAATTACGGCACCTTTCACAACTTACTCGCCTCCTGGATCCCCTGGTGACCCAGGTACCGTTATTGTCGAGACTCCTGATTATAACGTTACGGTCACTCGAACTGCTTCCGACTCGGTCACCGAGACCATGACCAGCTATGATCCGCCAGCTTCTCCAGGCGATCCGGGTACCGTCGCCATCATTATGCCCAATGTTAGGATTGCAGGAACTTCGCAGGATCCAACAACCACTGATGATCCTGGCCGCAATGTTACCATCTATCGACCGGGACCCAGAACGCTTACTGGACCAGTCACGTCGTATATTCCTCCCGCGAGTCGCGGAGATAACGGTACTGTTCTCATTGAGACTCCTGGCCCTGCAACTCCCTTCAACGTGACCATTACACAGACAGTCACTACAATCACAGCGATCTACACAACCTACTCGCCACCCGGAGCTGAAGATGATCCTGGAACTATCATAGTTGAAATCCCCGCTGAGCGCAATGTGACTATCACCGAACAGATCAGCACTATCACAGCTCCTTACACGACTTATTCGCCGCCAGGAACCCCTGGAGACCCGGGTACCGTTATCATTGGCTTCCCAGTCGACCACAACGTGACGGTTACTTCCATTGTCAGCACTATAACTGCTCCTCAGACAACGTACTCTCCCCCAGCCAACCGTGGAGACCCTGGTACAGTTATCGTGGAATTGCCCCCTGACTCCAACGTCACTATCACTGAGACTGTCAGCAGTCGAACTGCTCCTTACACAACATACTCAGCGCCGGCGAATAGAGGCGACCCTGGTACAGTTATTATCGAGGTACCCCCGGAGCGCAATGTGACTGTCACCGAAGTCATCAGCACTATAACCGCTCCCTTCACAACCTACTCGCCTCCTGCAAGCCGAGGAGATCCTGGTACAGTTTTTATCGGACTGCCCCCTGACTCCAACGTCACTGTCACCACAGAGGTTGAGACGCGAACGGCCCCTTACACGACCTATTCTCCTCCTGCGAACAAAGGAGATCCCGGTACGGTTATCGTTGAATTGCCCCCAGGTCGCAACGTTACCATTACGACCGAGGTCAACAGTCGAACTGCTCCTTATACCACGTATTCGCCACCAGCGAATAGAGGCGACCCAGGCACTGTTATCGTTGAGCTTCCTCCCGATGGGAATGTCACGATCACAACGATCGTCAGCAGCCGTACTGCTCCCTTCACCACCTACTCTGCACCGGCGAATAGGGGTGACCCAGGCACAGTCATCGTGGAGCTTCCTCCTGACAGCAATGTGACCCTCACTACCGAAGTCAGCAGCCGTACTGCGCCTTTCACCACTTACTCTGCGCCCGCCAACCGAGGCGACCCAGGCACTATCATCGTCGAGATTCCTCCCGAGAAGAACGTGACCATCACGACAGAAGTTGAAAGCAGGACCGCGCCTTATACCACCTATTCCCCACCTGCTAATCGCGGTGATCCAGGCACCATAATCGTGGAGTTGCCTCCTGACCACAACGTGACCATCACGACTGAGGTGCCTACATTGATGGTGCCTCACACAAAGTACTCCCCTCCTGCCAACAAGGGTGACCCAGGTACCATTATCATCGAGCTGCCTCCTGACCACAACGTAACTATCACGACGGAGGTGCCTACATTGACAACGCCTCGTACAACATATTCTCCTCCTGCAAGCAAGGGCGACCCGGGTACCATCATCGTCGAGCTTCCGCCTGACAGGAACGTCACTACTACGGAAGAGGTCAGTACCATCACTCGGCCCACCACAACTTATGCACCTCCTGCAACTCGAGGTGATCCCGGTACTATTATCGTCCAGTATCCCCCTGATTCCAACACAACGATAATTGAGGTTATCTCCACAATTACTCGACCAGCTACTAGGTTTGTATCTCCTGCAGCAAAGGGAGATCAGGGAACTGTATACCTCGATCTTCCACCAGACTCCAACATTACGGTCACAACCACTATCAGCACTATCTCAAGGCCAAGCACAACCTTTGCACCACCTGCTACTAAGGGAGACCCGGGCACGATCATCATTGAGATGCCTCCTGAGACCAATGTTACAACAACTCAGACTATTGAGACAATCACTCGGCCCATCACTAGGTACTCGAGCCCTGCAACCATTGGCGATCCTGGCACCGTGTATCTCGACGTTCCTCCAGAGTACAACGTCACTATCACTACCACAGTCAACACCATCACGAGACCATCTACGACCTTTGCTCCAGCTGCTACCCAAGGAGATCCAGGCACCGTGATCATCGAGATGCCTCCAGAGAGTAACGTCACCACAACCCGGACCATCGAGACAATCACCCGACCAACCACCAGATACTCGAGACCTGCTACTGTTGGTGATCCAGGCACTATATATGTCGACCTGCCGCCGGAGTATAACGTCACGGTTACCTCGACTGTCAGTACAATTACGAGACCTTTTACGACCTACTCTCCAGCTGGTACACAAGGTGACCCTGGCACCATCATTGTGGAGCTTCCGTTGGACTCGAACGTAACGACGACCCAAACTATCGAGACGATTACCCGGCCTACCACTCGGTACTCGCGACCTGGTGCTGCAGGTGACCCTGGTACCGTATACGTCGATCTCCCGCTAGAGTACAATGTCACCGTCACGTCAACCGTCAGCACGATTACAAGACCGTCAACTACCTTTGCCCCAGCTGGCACTCAAGGTGACCCCGGTACCATCATCATCGAGCTTCCGCCGGACTCTAACGTTACGGTTACATCAACTGTTCCGACCATCAGTCGCCCTGCTACTCGGTTCGCCAGTCCAGCAGCAAAGGGTGACCCTGGTACTGTTTATATTGATCTCCCATTGGAGTACAATGTGACAACAACTCAGACTGTTAGTACGATTTCACGGCCATACACAACCTATTCTGCCCCAGCTGAACAAGGCGACCCTGGTACTATTTGGGTCAGGCTCCCACCGGAGTATAATGTCACGACAACCCAGACTATCAGCACGATCTCGCGACCATACACAACATATTCCGCCCCAGGAGAGCAAGGAGATCCTGGTACTATCTGGGTCAAGGTCCCATTGGAACATAATGTGACAACCACCCAGACTATCAGCACGATCTCGCGACCATACACAACCTACTCAGCCCCAGCTGAACAAGGAGATCCTGGAACTATATGGGTCAAGGTTCCACCGGAGTATAATGTGACAATAACCCAGACTGTCAGTACTATTTCGCGACCTTATACGACATATTCTGCGCCAGGAGAACAAGGAGACCCAGGCACTGTCTGGGTCAGACTCCCGCTCGAGTATAATATGACTACAACCGAGATAGTCAGCTCAATCAGCCGGGCTAGAACTACCTTTGCACCAGCTGCTACTCAAGGCGACCCGGGCACTGTTATCATTGAGCTCCCACCGGATCACAA
This sequence comes from Fusarium sublunatum, assembly GCA_013623665.1. NCBI lineage: Eukaryota > Fungi > Ascomycota > Sordariomycetes > Hypocreales > Nectriaceae > Fusarium > Fusarium sublunatum. The sequence goes on from JABFFF010000005.1 coordinate 53,792, forward strand.
TGTGACCACAACGCAGACTGTCAGCACGATTACAAGACCTTTCACAACCTATTCACCCCCAGGTGAGAAGGGAGATCCTGGTACTTTCTGGGTAAAGCTTCCGCCAGAGTACAATGTGACTACAACTGAAACCGTCACGTCAATCAACCGCGTCAGAACAACTTTTGCCCCTGCAGCAACCCAGGGAGATCCAGGAACCATTCTGGTAGAAGTCCCGCCGGAGTACAACGTGACAACAACTCAAACCGTCACGTCAATCAACCGGGTCAGGACAACGTATGCTCCAGCTGCAACCCAGGGAGATCCAGGAACCATTCTGGTAGAAGTCCCGCCGGAGTACAACGTGACTACTACTGAAACCGTCGCTACTCTCAACAGGGTCAGAACCACCTATATGCCTGGGGCAACTCAAGGCGACCCAGGAACTATTCTTGTCAAGGTTCCCCCTGAGTATAATGTGACTACAACTGAAACAGTCAACTCGATCAGTCGAGTCAGAACAACTTATGCACCTGCTGCTACTCAAGGCGACCCCGGAACCATCCTTATCGAGGTCCCACCACAGTACAATGTGACTACGACTCAAACAGTCACCTCTATCAGCCGCGTCAGAACCACATATGCACCAGCTGGCACTCAGGGCGACCCTAACACAGTCATTGTGGAGGTACCCCTCGAGTATAACGTCACAACCACCGAGACCATCCCAACTATCACTCGGGTTAGAACAACATATACAGCGCCAGCTACCCAGGGCGACCCAGGAACGATTTATGTGCAATTGCCACCGGACTATACAGTTACGATAACGGTCACTGTTGAAACCATCAGTCGGGTCCGCACAACCTTTGCTTCTGCAGCCACTCAAGGTGATCCCAATACTGTTATCGTGCAAGTTCCCCCTGAGTACAACGTCACAACTACAGAGACCATCCCAACGATCACTCGGGTCAGAACGACGTATACAGCACCGGCTACTCAAGGAGACCCCGGTACGATCTATGTGCAGCTACCTCCAGACTATAATGTCACGACAACTGTCACGGTTTCTACGATCAATAGGGTTCGAACGACCTATGCTCCTGCGGCGACTCAGGGTGACCCCAACACCGTTATCGTGCAGCTGCCCCCAGACTATACAGTCACGACAACAGAAACTGTTGCAACGATCAACCGGGTCAAGACCACATATGCTCCTGCGGCTACTCAGGGTGATCCCAACACTGTCATCATACAGCTACCTCCCGACTACACTGTGACGACTACAGAGACCGTTGCAACGATCAACAGGGTCAGAACCACCTATTTGTCTGCGGCAACGCAAGGTGACCCTAACACTGTTCTGATACAATTGCCTCCGGACCACACGGTCACGACTACAGAGACCGTTGCAACGATCAACAGGGTCAGAACCACCTATTTGTCTGCGGCAACGCAAGGTGACCCTAACACTGTTCTGATACAATTACCTCCGGACCACACAGTCACAACAACAGAGACTGTCTCGTCAATTTCTCGTGTCAGGACAACCTATATGCCTGCAGCAACACAGGGTGACCCCAATACGGTCCTTGTAGAGGTGCCTCCAGACTATACAGTTACAACTACAGAGACTGTGGCAACAATCAACCGTGTCAGGACCACATACCTCTCTGCAGCCACCCAAGGTGACCCCAACACTGTTCTAATACAACTACCTCCGGACCACACAGTCACAACAACAGAAACCGTCTCTACGATTTCTCGTGTTAGGACCACATACTTGCCAGCGGCTACGCAAGGTGATCCTAACACCGTGCTGGTAGAGGTCCCCCCTGACCACACAGTCACAACAACGCAGACCGTCTCGACGATCAACCGGGTTAGGACCACGTTCCTTTCTGCCGCGACTCAAGGTGATCCTAATACTGTCCTTGTGGAAGTACCACCTGATTATACAGTCACAACCACAGAGACCGTGTCTTCAATCAACAGGGTCAGGACCACATACTTGCCCGCGGCAACGCAAGGTGATCCTAATACAGTTCTCGTGGAGGTTCCTCCTGAATACACAGTCACAACAACAGAGACTATGTCTTCAATCAGCCGGGCCAGGACTACATACCTACCCGCGGCTACTCAGGGTGATCCCAACACAGTCCTCGTGGAGGTCCCTCCTGAATACACAGTTACAACCACGGAGACAGTTGCAACGATCAACAGGGTCAGGACTACCTATTTGCCTGCAGCAACGCAAGGCGATCCGAATACAGTCCTGATTGAGGTACCGCCTGATCACACAGTCACTGTCACCGAGACTGTTTCATCGATATCCCGTATCAGGACGACATACGCACCTGCAGCCACGCAGGGCGACCCCAATACCGTCATTATCGAGGTGCCACCAGAATATAACGTCACAACCACAGAGACTGTGTCAACTATAACTCGGGTTGCTACTTCATACGACCCGCCGGCTACTCAGGGAGACCCTGGCACGATCATTATACAGCTGCCTCCCGAGTACAACGTGACCATCACTCAGACGGTCGACACTATCACGCGGCCTACCACCGTCTTTTCTCCTCCAGCAACACAAGGCGATCCCGGCACCTTTATTGTCGAGTACCCTCCTGAATCCAATGTTACCATCACTACACCAGGTCCCAGTACGCTCACTGGAAGATACACTACGTACTATCCCCCCGGAGAACCAGGCGATCCGGGCACCGTGGTTGTTGAGACACCTCCCAAACGCAATGTCACTATCACTAGGGACGGTGGCACAACGATCACGACTCCAGTCACTTCATATATGCCACCTGCAGGAGAAGACGACCCCGGCACTATTGTTATCGCAACACCAGCTGCCCGAGTGGTTGTGCCAACAACCTCTACCTCATCTTCTTTGTCTACTACATCCACCACGACTCGTCCGTCATCAACTAGTTCCACAACTACCTCTACTACGTCTACTACGTCTACTACGTCTACTACTACAAGACCTACTACGACGTCTACGACGAGTACCACTACTTCTACTACCAGCACCACTACCAGCACCACTACCAGCACCACTACCTCTCGTTCGACTACCTCGACTACAGCCGCTCCTACTACCACTTCCAGGACCACTACGAGCACCACCACCACACCGCAGCCACAAGCCACAGTCGCATTCAAGTGTGACGTTTACGGATACCTCATGCAGAAGACTGCGCTGTACCGTGTCGAGATCACCACGGGAAAGACAACCCTCATCAAGAGCGATGTCGGTCCTGGCGGCTGGATCAACGGTATCGGATACAACCGTTTCGACGACTACATCTACGGTCTGCACCAGGATAGCTCGGGCTCCCAGATCATCCGTATCGGTGGTGATGGTGGCTGGACTATGCTCAGCGCTCGTACCAATGATCCCAACATCAACATGGGTGATATTGACAACCAAGGTCGCTTCTGGTTCTCCAACCAAGGAAAGAATTGGTGGGTGGCCGATCTCTACCCAGGCTCTTCCACGTACGGCAAGATTACCGCTAGCGGTACTGCTACCACTACTGGCGGTATTGCTGATTGGGCTTTCGTGCCTGGAGGCGGTGACTTCATGTACGGAATCATGTACGACTCCAAGGGAACCACGTCCACGCTGTCTCGCTTCAGCCGCACCACTATGACCTGGTCATCCGTCAAGGCCTACGGAGGTGTTACCGGTCAAAACCTCTGGGGTGCTGTCTACGCTTCCCAAGACGGCAACCTCTACGGTTCCGAGAACTCAAGCGGTAACATCTACAAGTTCCCTATCGCGCCAACCGTTGGAACGCCTCAGTTCCTCGCCTCTGGTCCCGTCTCAAGCTGGAACGATGGAGCAAGATGTATCGACAGTCAGGTCCTCGTCCACTAAGGCAATCTCTCGCCTGATCCTTTTCCTATCTCTGTACATCATACTGCCTAAGCCAGAAAACTGGCTCAACTCATTTCCTATACCTGTACACGCTGTCCAAGGCAGCTCTCATCTGCCTCGTTTCCTATCTCTGTACACGCTGTCTAGACCAGATTCGTCGTCTAGCTCATTTCCTACATCTACCTGTACGCTCTGTACAATAATTAGTTACTTGTTTGAGATTGTTGGTGTGACACTGCACAGAAATTGATATCTTTTGTTTGTTCAACCTCATATCTTCTCATTGACCGTGCTGTGATGTGATGTGACGTTCATTGATGTTGCTCTTTCTTTCCTCCTTCTTCTTCTTTTCTTTCTTTCTTTCTGGATTCTTTGATGATTCAACACCCGCAATCTCTAAGCCCCTTATCTCGGTTCATTTGCTGAGCCGTCAATCACTTGGGAGGCTGCCTTATCTCGTCTAGGCCGCTATTGATGATAATGCTGCAGGCTACACTTGTCTATACTTACATGGGAATGCATAAATGGTCAAAGCATCCAGCAAAGCATGATAATGCTCGATTTTTGAATTGTAAACCATTCTCTTGATTTGTACTATTTGGGCGATAAAACTCTGTTCATCGATCCATCTAATGACTCAACTCTCCTCATGCCTAGCTAGCGCGATGATGCTTTATGGTATCCTGACCGCTTTTCAGACTTATTGATACAGCTCAGGTTCTACAAAAAGTTCAAAGTGAGGCTGGGCAATGCTCTATAACTCATCCTTTGGGGGTTTGCTGCGTCGTTTTATCAGTATAAAGCTCGTCCTTCTATCGACACCTGAGCAACAACCAAGCAGTCATTCATCTGCTAGCCTGTGAGTTACAGGCGTTTGTCAGCAATTTTGATTGTTTCTTTTTTTGAGCTTCCTTCGAAATAGAAGTGGACAACGTGGGCGAACAGTCCAAGGCTTTGAGTAGACACCAGAACTGGTATACTCGGCTGGTAAATAGCAGAAGAAAGTACAAGGACAGAATAGAGAAGCCGAGAAGGCACACACATATTCTGATTTGCAAAGGGTCATGATACGACTCAGACGGTAATTGTCTAATGAGTCACTCTCACAAGCTTCTCAAACTCGGGTGGATTCCACGAGTAGTTTCGAGAGTCTTCTCGTATTATCAAGTCCTAGTAATCAGGGGCAAAAGATCCCATCATGACAAACACTTATAGTCATTTCTCCAACATTTTCCTAAGGATTCACGTTCAATTTGCGTTAGGCTGTTAGCTAGGCGTGTAGATAGAGATTAGATCGAACAGCGCCAATATTCACTAGCAACGAGGTTAAAAGTGACGGCTTTCTGCGCTACCACGTGGCATTCATCTTGGCTCACGTTAGCTGTCAGTAGTTAGTGTATCTCATGTTATGTTGGCGAAACGCTAGGGCAAAGTGGGCAAATCGTGTAGGTGCTGAGCCGGAGCTTGTTCCGTATCTGGATCACGTCGAAGATCAATTTAGGCTCTGCTGGATGTTTCTAAGAGTTGAGCAGTGAGTCATCGACATACACGTAGTAGCTTCTTTCGTGTCATGTTGTCACATGGCGAATGCTTTTCAAACAGAGTTGTTTGTGACTCTACCATACAGCTCCTTCACCGTTCTTGGTATGTACCAACCTCGATAGTTCATCTGATACCAACGGTTCTCGCTCAGTGACTCAATCTGCTTGCTCAATAGTGTTAGCCAGTTCCTTGTAATAATGTTCACGTCCAACAACAACACGTAAAGTGTCCTGTACCATCGCCATCGCCATCAGCCGCGCAATCCCTTCGCAGTATTTACCATCACAAGTTTAGCTCCCTCGTAGTAGACTCGTATAACTGGAATTTGTCAGCTCCACTCGCCAACAAGACACAATCTGCAGCAAAAAAACCCCCTGCATTTCACCAGAGCCACTGCCGCAAGGTTCCGCCTCAATCTGCAGGAACGTTTGATCACGTTGGAACCGAAGGAACAGCTGGCTTCATCTCATTGAAGTCATGGAGTGATAGCTCCGAGATGGATCCGCATCATAGGGTCGATAAAGAAATGAGGGACGAGGGAAGGGGCGAGGCGAGGCGAGGCGAGGATAGCGACTAGAAATTAGACGAGTGATGGATAAGATGTACATAGGGCTCTTGTGGGGGTGGAGCGGGTTGTTGTACTAGGTAGCATATGTACTGTAGCAATGAATGGATGGCATGACAGATATGTAACCCGGTAAGCGGTAAGCAGCAAGCAAAGGTGCAGCGGTAACGTTAACGTTCGATACTGCTTGCGTGGGTATGCATGCGCGTCAAAAGAGGCTTGCATAAAAGAATGACTGGGATTATACAGTGCCTAGACCCCTACCTAGCCAGCAGCCCCGACCGTTAGATGCACATGATGAACTTCTTGTTTGGTTGGTGTCTCATGACTCTGTAGCAGAACTCAACTCACTCCCACGTGAGGCGTAGAATCTTCTAGTAACTGCGCGATAGGCGGCAGTTGATGGCATGACGTCAATGAGGCATCTCGACACCATCACCACTTACCCCACCTATTGTCAGGCCGTTGCACTACACAGTACAAATTAGACTAGCACCGTCAGGTACTGTACAACCGTAACGGGCTGACCTGACCTGATGGGGTCACGCTCTCAGCACCCTCCCGGAGTCATCTCCGGCTTGTTTCCACGGCGTCTCATTGGGCTCTTGGCTTTCTGAGGAGGAAACTCTCCGCCGAGAAAAGGGGAGAGAAAGGGACCCTTGAGATGCTGGACAAGGCCCCGGGGGGGGGGGCATCTTGCATTGGCTGGGATGGGCTATCTTTCCGGACGACCCTCTCCGACCCGACCTGACCGCTATGGCCGCTCTAAAGCCCGTTCGACGACAGCTGAAAGTTCTAGCCAGTTACAACCATGGGAGTGCATCCGCTCCTTGACACTCACCGCTCACTCCCATGGATGGGCATTTTCTGTTTGCCTATGCCAGAATCATGCCCAAAATTGCTTTCAGCTAGTTAGTGAACTGATTACCGTATCCTCTACTGTGTAGTATCTGGGGCAAAAACTCAACCAACGTCCGCTGTTTCACCCTCCAAACCACTTGACAAGGGTCACAGATGAGCCAATCACCTACACACCAAGCAATGAATTAACCCACTGTGAATTTTACTCAGATTCCGAGCCCCAAAGCCGAGAAGACCATTTGCCACTAACAATCCTAGCAAACCGTTTCAGTGGCTGACAGTGGCTCTGCCCCTGATGGAGTCGTCACCACAAACGGAACAAGATCTTCAACCCGCAGCTTTATCTTCCGCAAAACTTTGTTCGACACGACCCTCCTAGGGTCCCCTAAAATCTTGGCCTGAATCAACGACTTCAGGCTCTCGTCGACTTCAACGCCACTCCAAGCCAAGTGGCCCACCATCCATCAACCACTGCCGAACCCAACCCAACATCACCGACACTTTAGACAAAAAAACGTGCCACTGCCGGTATCGCCGACAGTTGTGCTGCCATTCTGTCCTCGGTCTCGAGTGAAGCCATTCACAGTATGCAGGCTCTCATGATCGGGAGACAGCCTGCATCACTGCGAAGGGTCTCGACCGCACCCTTGCAAGCGATGAATATGCGAAGCCTTCATTCAACCAATACGCGGAGCCCCAGTATAAACAATTACCTACATAAACTTTGTCCCGTGGCGCAGTCAGCCTGGGTAAATCGAGCTGAGCGTGTCAGCAATGCCGAAAAGAAATAGACAACCGTTTTAATGAACCGGGATGATGGGGACAGGCTGGTGGACCAGTCAACACAAAGTCATGACGCCGTTCGATCTGCCACAACAATGCTCCATCCACGATCGTGGGTCCCGAGATCGCGGGCCACCACGAGGACCCTGACGGTCGTAGCGTCAAGATCCCTGGATTGAACAAGTCAATTTCTGTTCTGTCGTGTAACACTTTGCAAACCGTTCCGCCAGGCCCAGCATCCATATGTACAAGACCGCTAGCTTATTTGACGGCGCCGTCCGACGTTCCCGTACCGATACCAAGGATTAGGTAACCCACCACTTAAAGCAGAGCCTGACCTCCGGAGCTCTGAACCACTGGATTTCTGGACCTTCGTCCAAATCCATCTCCAGAAGCAAGTCGATGGCGCAAGTGTGACGGAGGCACAAGCACAAGCCCGCCCCGCGTCTCCTCTTCTTCTTGCACACCGGGCCCAACAGGGCAGAGACTCCGGTAAGCCGGCCGACACCAGATACCCATGGACGGACAGAATTGGATTGATAAAGTACGGTACCGTGCTGTACTGAGTCAATGTCGAGAGTTGACACCATTAAATAGCTCCCCTCTTGATTCACCAGGAACGCGTCCTCTCTAAGCGGACCCAGTCGGCGTTCGTTTACAGTCTTTTTGTAAGCGCCGCATTGCCGCCCCCGCCTATCATGCGGGTCAAGGAGCAAATGCTCCGGCTCCTTGACTCCTGCTGCTCGCAAGACAGGCCTAAAGGTAAGGTGGTGTTTTTCACCAGGAGTCGCTCGCTGCTCGGCGGACGCACACGGTTTTTAATATCGCTTTCTTCAAAATGCCTCCATGTCGCATGCTCTTATTCCCTTTCCCTGTCTCGTACCTGTACCGTCAGTGCGGCACCATCCACTCGTCATCATGGCCCTGTTTTGCCACGAGTCTGCCCGGTAACGTCGCCCAAAACCGACACATCCAACCCAGTCAGGGCTCGTCTTGTTACCTTTTTATGCTCCGGCTGGGACCTTGTCACCCCCTAGAACCCCCCTGAACCCTCCGGGCCGCAGTGGCAACCACTCGGCTTCTGTGCTTTCCTAGGCCTATCTCGAACTCACAGGCACCTTCACTTCGGCGCCACACTCTTTTTATATCAGCCCTATCCGGTCAACTTCAACAGACAGTTGTTTCGCTACTGCTGATCATTGATCGCCAGTCTATTTCTCCCTGTGGAAATTGTCAGCTTGTCTCCTTCTTCACTCTCACACTCGATCCTGTTTTTGCGTCATTGTCCATGTCGTTGGTGCAGGTCTCCCACTTCTCAATCATCGACATTGATCATCACCTATCCGAACCTGAAGGACAAAGTTCGAGCTCAAGATAAATGTGCACGCAGCATTCGGCTGCATGCCACGTCTGCGGGAAAGATTATCTCGTCTATGTTGAATTTTGTCAATTCTTCCATCCGCCGTTGCTTATATGTCCCCGAGGCCTGGTATTCAAGGGAAATGTTATGCGCGACGGACAGTGTCCAAGTCCAGTTTGTCCGAATAGTTTGAGAGGAGGCTGCCGGGTCATGTGATACGTTGTTATTCGGAAGATCGACAAAGGGAGATAAATGGTTGCTCCCCTGTCCAACAATTGCCGGCAATCCCACCATGTCCCTCAGAGCTTCTGCCCAGCCACTTCAACCTCGACGACTTGATCGATACCCTTGTACTCCGGAACCTCAAAGTCGAATTTCTTCGCAATGGCCGGAGTTACGAATCTGTTCTGGGAGTCAGTTGTCTCGAGGCGATGCTATTGTATTGGTACGTACCGTCCGCCAATAAAGTGTCGACCCTTGAAATGTTTCACTAGTGGCTTTGGCGCTGTCAGGCTAATAAGGGCTGTAGGCATGAAAGAGCTTCCGAGCCCAGATGCTGGAGGGCCATCCTCGATATCCCACGACGAGGGAGCATCAACCGATGTGACCGGTAGCTTGGTGTCTTGAAGAGCTTGAATCACAGCTGGAAATGGCTCTCGAACCTCGCCTGAAAAGCTGAAACCTGGTCGGACGGTCAGAAGTTACCGATATGAAGGGGATAATCACAAACCAAAGATTGCGTCGACAACATGATCTGTCGAACTCAACGCCGAGGAGAAATCATCCACGAATGGGACCTCGAGATCTTCGAGTTGTTTTGCGAGTCGCTGAGTACACGATTAGCGGCCGTTTTCCTCTTGGATGTGGATTGTGACGAGATATATGTGATATGACTGGATACACCAAATTCTCGTTTTTGAGATGATTGTTACCACTCGAAAACTCCCGCAGTACTGGTAGAATACACGACAAAAGAAATAGTCAAAACAGTAAACTCAAAGGGCCACAGCACGCCTTGGGACAAGGCGACGTCTAACATCAATGGTGAAATAAATGGTGAAGAACTCAGCAACTTACCTGGTAAAGATCGTTTTTGCTTCGCTTTGGATAGAAAACGGTTGGACTGTAACCGTACTGACGAAGATGACGAGCAGCGACCAGTCCGTCACCACCTTGAAACTGGTTACTGGACCATTATGAGTAAGTAAGTGAAAGGGACACACCATTGTTTCCTGGCCCACAGGCAACAAGGATCCTGCGACCACTATCGAGGGGCTGAAGGCGGTACACTGGTGATGTCAGTAATTCAGCCTGTTGCAACTCTAGGCATAATATGAGCTATTTGAGCCTTGAAGACCAAAGCTGTAAAGCTCACACGAGGTCCTGCTCCTCAATATCTCACTCACCAGCCTGCGAAACAGCAAGTCCAGCAAGCTCCATGAGCTGGTCAAGTGAGAAGGCACCAGTGCTCATGAGCTCCTGGTCAAGAGCAGCAGCAGCTTTGGCTCCGAGGGTCTGGACAAGTCAGTGAGTGACAGACCTCGAATAAGTCTGCCGGTAGCCAGCTCTGCCTACCTTGATCGCCATAATGTCTTTGAATCTTTTGGCTTTTGTAGTAATCGATATAGATCCGCGATAGTTTCAACAACAGAAGATCAGAATGATTTAGATGATGTGAAAGTTGGAAGATCTTAAAAATGTCGTCAGTCAAGAAATGCTGTAAAGGACCAGGGACTGACATCACTCCTGCCTGCCGGTGCAACGGCCATCGGGGAAGCTACACTATTCCCGTCTGGGCCCCTCAGCAAAATATCGAGCCACATCGGCAAAACTAAGCCCCGACCCCGAGCCAAAATTGTCCATCGTTCATGATAGCAGCACAACGTCTATTGTCGCAGTCGTCAATCTCCCCGTACATCGCCGCCATGGTTGTCAAGATCCGCCTTGCTCGGTTTGGGGCTCGAAACAAGCCCTTCTACAATATCGTTGTTGCCCAAGCTCGGTGCGTTTCCCCCTTAACACGTGCCCAATTCCCTGCATTCAAAGACCACTAACGACCCTGCAGGACAGCGCGCAACTCCCGCCCTCTCGAAGTCCTCGGCACATACGACCCAATTCCCAAGAGTGACCCGTACGACTCCTCTGGAGCACTTCACAAGGATATCAAGCTCGACAGCCAACGTGCGAGGTATTGGCTTGGTGTTGGCGCACAGCCTACGGACGTGGCTTGGCGGCTACTCTCGATGGTGGGCATCCTGCCCAAGAAGCAGTTTGGCCCCAAGATGAACGAAAAGCCGAAGCAGACTGTGGCTTCCAAGGATGTCAATATTCGTTGAAGGGGTCTGTGGAAAGCTGTAGGATACGTATAAATGCATTTCAGGGCGTCGGTCTGGGTATGATAGACCCAATTTGGATGGGACCAGGGAACAAGGGAGCTCAATCGATTCGAGAAACAGCGCGGTTGTCGTTCCGAGGGTCATCAAAAGCAAATACTGCTCCTAGGGTGAGACTGTACGATATATGGTGGAGCGATTGAAGTCACAAGAATTGGATGTCATTTATATGTCGCTATTAATATTTGTATTGAAGCGCTACCCAACACCAAGTCTAGATACGTTGTAGCGGTCTATAAAGCTGACTCGCTGTGTAAAAACCACATATGCCACCGTCTGACAACGCCTTTACCCAACATATAACAATCCCCACAAGGCCGTGGGAAAAGGAAAATACAGTTTTAATGAGTGGCAGCAAAGAAAATGTTAAGAACCAGACACACAGTCATGACAACAGTTCCGTAGATAGCGAGAGCAAGTGCAAGTCTGCGCAGGTGGTGGTGCTCAATGTGCTCGAGATCCCATCGCCACTTGCGCCGCCATCGCCAGGAATTTCGGTTGCTGCGGTTGCTTGCATTGCTAGCGATACTAACACCGCTGCGAATGCTAGTGGTGCTCTGGGCGAGGGCGCCAGAGTCTTCCACGTCTGATGAGGGAGAATCTTCATCAATATCATCGTCCTCCTTGACCAGTCGCTGGTGGTAAGTGCTATCAGGGTTGCTGATTTTGTAGTAAAAGAGACCAGGAAGAATGAAACTGATGGATGTTGATCCAGTACTGCCGACAAAGGCGAGCACGCGATCGAGGCTAGTGACTGAGAGAGCAGTCATGTAGGCAAATGTGAGAATAAAGGTAGTAAGAATCGCAAACCGAAGGTCGGACATCGGGGCACCACCACCGTGATCGCCGCCGCCAGGTGTAGGAAGTAGCGGCGTCGCAGTTCGGCCATTGTTTGGTGAGTTGCGGTTTGGTCGCCATTTCAACACGGCATCCAATGAGGCTCGGCAAGGGTGGACTTGTAAGGGGACTGAGAAGGTGACAAGAACAACAATGGCCGCCTTTCCAATAGTGGAAGCAGCTCCAGTAGGGTCTGTAGTCGTTAGTTTGAGCCCAAAGTGTATGGACGATAAACCTACACATAGAAACAATATTGCCGACCACGGCATTGCCAAATGTAAGATAGCCCGTAACAGCCACCAAGATGTAGATGGAGGCAGCGGAGCCAATGCTTGAGCCGACAACTCCAACAACGCTAGCAGGAGAGTTGTCTCTCAGTTCGTTAAGGATAGAAAACATCTAATTGGTTAGCAGGGATCCTAGAAGTGATATAGTTTACGTACATTTTGGTGGCAAGTGTAGGCAAAAACAACAACCGGCAGTGTGCTCAAGGTCTCAATGGCTCCAGCCCATTGGATCACCCGAATACTACCTGGGTCGGCATGTTTGTCGGATGCGAAGTGGTAGACCACCAAGACAATAAGATAGCCAATAGAGACCAGCGCAACAATGCTGGTATACTTTAGTGAATCCAGCCTCCGCAGGAAGCTAAGCGGGATTATAAGAAGCATAAACGCGGTGATCCAAAAGTTTCGATCAACCAGATACGGAGCGCTATTGGCATTGCTTAGAAAGCCTAGAACCACACCAGGCATCAAGTCCCCGATGATAATCATATAAGACACGCCAACTCCGAAGCATTTGATTGCAATTGCAGCATCAAATATGACGGCGGCGTTTGGGTAGGTGATTTGCGACAAAGCAAAGAAGGAGGAGGATCCTCGTTCGAGATATCGGGCGCATCGAGATTGGAGGTAGAGACCGAATGCAGCAGTCAGTCCGGACCACAAGATCATCAACGTGCCGAGCGTGATTCCCATGTGGGACATAACAGAGGGCATCGCAAGAGTGCCAGCTCCGACAACTAGAGAGGCTGAATCAACACCGCGTTCGGTGGGCGAGGGCGAGGGCGGTCGAACATACTTGTATTTAGCAGGTTAACGACACTGCTGATCGTGGTGGCCTGGCCGCCGTGGCCGCCATCTTTATGGCCGCGACGTCGAGGTCTGGGGGGTCTGTTGTAAGCGACGATGATAACCAAGGCCTGTGTCGGCGATGCGTGGGCATCTCCTCACCTAGACATGTCGTCGGCACTTCTGGTAGTAGAAGCGTTTCCATCAGATATAGTCGAGTAATTCGTCATTACACGGCGGAAAGATGCTTTGTGACGTCGGCAGTTCGGCGCGATCGCGAGGAGGCAGTGTCAACAGTAGGGATTCGAAGGTTGTTTTGTATGTAGATAAGGGTAGTGTCGCGAGTCGTATGTAGGTATGTGGTTTAGTTATCGCTGCGTTCCTCGGGTGCCAGACCCGATTGCTGACTAGGCACGAGGCGAAAGGCTGATCGGCCTAGACCGGGCAGATTGCAGATTGCGTCAATCCGCTGGCTGGCTGCGTGCAGCACCGTCCCACGGCACAAAGGCCGCCCGACAAACAGTTGAACACTCCAATCACGACAGGCCAAGCGACGAGTCACGAGCCAAGTGCCAACCAAGTTGTGGCCGAATGAGATGTAGGAGGAGGAAAGCAGCAAGAGTGCTGATCAGGAGATGAATTCCTGACACGAGGGCACCCAAGCCCGTTTTGCTGCCACGATCCTTGGAATAAAACGACGGAGTGCTGTTGGAGCGTTATGCCGAAGATTTTGGCCAATAGACGTGCGCCAAGACAGCAGTTTGGCGAATCAGGGGCTGAGACGGACAGGCCTTGGTCCTAATCTGGGGAATAGCTTCAGGACTTCCAGGGGATGACGGGAGATTCTTGGGTGTGCTCATGATGACGAGCGGCATCCAAATAATTTTGATCAAATTAATAAACATTTATCAGGGCCCTTTTACATTGTGCTCTTCACCTAATCTCGGGTCGAGTGCGACTTGTGCGACATCAAAGATCATGATTCTACAAGTCTCCCATGTTCATGATATCCTCCTGACCCCCCACTTTCGCCCTTGACCGCATCCACCATTCATTGATTCTGCCCGACGCATCGTACCTTAGCTCAAGGTCCCGCGCTTATGCCGCGCGCTCACCATCACGATGGCCACCACTATGGACGATACGACCCTTTCTACAATCGATTTACTCGAGTCGCGACTTCTGCGTATTGAGCATCTTCTCTATGGCCAGTCCCAGTCGCCAGCACTGGCCCAAGACCGGTCAGCAGCCGATCAGCTCGGCCAGCTGGAGTGGCGCTTCTCTACTCTCCTATCCGATGTCCGCGTCTATGGAGAGCTTATGAAGATCTGTATGTCGTTGTCGCTGTCCCGCTCGACTCTGTATCCGTACTTACCCTTATCAGACAGAGCTCACCCCGACTTCTTCCATGCACCCGATCCCTCTGAGCCCCCATCACAACTATCGACTGATGCCATCCAATCCATCGTTCTAGCATCAGCTTCCACCTTCCCCGCTACTCTATCCTCCCTCACCGCCATCAAGGATAGCCCGATTCCAGATCCATCAGAAAGCGCAGCTCTTGTTGCATTACAGGATAGAATGAAAGGGATCGAGGCGACGCAAATTGCGCAGGCTGCTGAAATCGCCGACCTCCGACAGCGTAGCGAAACAGCGATTCGATCTTGGTACGAGACGGGTGTCCTGGACAATTCGAGAGCCATGGCCAATATAGAGTCTCGGGTGGAAGTTGTTGAGCGCCATGTCAGGAGAGCAGAACGAGAGTTGGAAGCTGAGGACGAGTTATGAAGACGTACAAAAGATACCCTTGAATTTAAAGATTGTCAGATATAACGCCTATGGTTAGTTGGACCTAGTCTCCCTGTCAACGGAGCTCATATGGACACTGTTCAGCGTATCTTGTCCACTTTAAGAGGCAATTGGTATCCGCTGCAATTCGACACATGGTCAAGTAACAGTCTGGACGGCAAAGGGG
>JABFFF010000006.1:0-14874 GCA_013623665.1 Fusarium sublunatum
ATTATAAATAATTAATTAAATAACGTGCTTAATAAGCAGGTGCTCCAGTTAAGCGAGTGCTCTACTATACGATATGTTAAAAAACGTGGGGTATATGTGATGTAGCCGCGGGGTTCGTAATATCTTATCATAAGAAGTCTTTATACTTACCCTGTTATTTAACTCTATTAATCTTTAAATGTCACGAGCCTCGCCAAAAAGATCACATAATAGCGAAATCGGGAGCATTTGTAACGGAATATTTTCAAATTGAGGTTTTCGCAGTAAGTCAAGCGTCTTCCTCGTGCAAAAAGAAAAAGAGCTAGGCTAAAGATGAATATATAAAACAAAGGGGACCAGCGAAAACTGCCATAGAGTGCAGCAGAAGGTTATTCCAGGTAAAAAATATAAGTTACTAGACTAGAAGAATCCTATAATGACATTTAGATAGTCTAGAGTCTATATATTAATCGCCATACCCCTCAGAAACTAAAAAAGCTGACTCTCTAGTCCTCTTAAAAAGAATCATCAATATAAAACACCGCCCCTCTATAGCCTTTCATCATGCCTATTTATACAGACCAACGTTTTGCAGCAACTCCCTGTGCCAATGGGGTTTAATAGTCCACTCTATCCCTTTCGTCGTCATCCTCCATCACACTTCTAAACTTGGGCACCGTGTCGTCCACATTCAACATGACGAGAGGATATTCAAAGTCCTTGTCCGCAGCTGCCCCCTGCCTCCCCCCGCTTGCACGGTTCACCGTACCCCAAGCTCCAGTCTCCAGAAGTCCCCATTCCTCGACTACGCCGGTCGTAACGCTGGAGCCCTTTCCTTTCTTGGCATTTCTCTTGGCCACCTCAGCCGCCCCAACTATATTACCCCAATCCCCCGACACGCCTTTGACAGCGTGGTGCTCGTCACTCCAGAGCTTGAAGAAGTCGAGGCCCATCTGCGCGTACATGTCGGCGGTGACGGGCGTTTCAGGGGGGGCGTGACCGGTGACGAGGCGAAACGAGCGAGCATCTAGAAGCTGCACGTTTAGAATACGCGAGCTGTTTACGTCCCAGATCCGCGGGTCGTTGGTGTCCGGCTCGATGTGCTGCAGGATTTTGCCGCCGGCGCCGATCCCCAGAGCGGTAGGATGAGTCGGTTCATTGGCAGTAAGGATAAGGAGCTCTTCTCCGTAGGCGCATGCATTCTCATCTGTGTTCAGGAATATATCATTAGATCCTTGCGTGGCAGATCATAGAAGGCCGTTTCGCTACCTACAGTCTTGGACCACCTTGTTGCCGTGTCTCAGGACCTGGTCTGTTACCGGAATACCCGTTTTGCCCATGAGACTGACTTTGAACTCGGCGATGGTGTAGTCACCCGTGAGTGGCTGATACCATGTGTTGCCGTTATAGCTAACTTGGATCGATGAGCCACCACCTCGAAGGCGCAGGACACAGTGGATGACCGAGTCCTAGATAGATGTTAGTACAGTAAGTCTTTGGGCAGAACACATATACCATGTCAATATGATAGTCGGATAATGTGCGGCCTGGAAATATAGCTGGTTATTATTGGGTCGACAACGTCTTTGCCGGATCCTTACCGTCTTCAAGCTGTTTTCCGAGATAAATCAGTCGCTGCTGATCCGGCGGGACGCCTTCTTTGTCCTGAAACTTGGACTTGATGTTGTCGATCGTGTCAGATGCCTCACACTCTATCGTGACAGTCTTTCCGGTGAGGGTCTTGATAAAGATTTGCATTGAGCCGAGAGGCATGCCAAGGGGTGGATACTTGTGCTGAGTTAGAAATCGACAGAAGCAGGGAAGGGGTCGAAGAGCCATACGAGCTTTAGGGGCTGAGAGCTTTCCCCAACTTCATTGAAACACTGCTTGTCGCTCGTCAACATATACTGCGGTACCTGTCCCGTCCAGGTTATATTGACAACATCCTTTGAGAAAACCTTTTCACTGTCGTCGACGGCCGGGGAAGTCGACGAACCCCGACGAATGAGGTACTCAGTCGTTGAAGCACCCGTTGTCTTGTTGAGCACTTCTCTCAGGTGTTTTACCGTAGCGCCCTCGTCAATGGCCAAGAGAACTGGCAAGATGTCTCTGTATGCAGAGTCTACTGTATTGTCGCATACAACGCGGCAGATGTAGCGCTGGTTAGCGAGTCCATCGGGAACCTAGTCAAAATCATTCTTAGCTGGCCGTGAATGCGCGGGATGAAGAACTATACTCACAAAAGTGAGTTGGCGCCGCCTAGCTGTTGTGTTGTTCTCCCCCGTGAGCTGTGGAAGATAGCTGATAGATCGCCAGGATGAAATTGGAATCCAGCCTTGAGCAAGGTTCATGGCCAAATAGTCTATCGCCAACGAGCCTTTCGATGCTCGCAGTTCATTCGTGACAACATCCACTATATTGTCGAATGGATCATCATCGTCAAACTGGAGGTTATGGATGAGACGGTGAGCATTGGGAAAGGTTGAATACACGTACCGTTAGTGAAATCGGAGGGTGTAGGCTGCCGAGGAGCTTGATGTCGAACACCCACTCCTTACAGCTCTTGTGGACTACATCCAGCTCAATAACATCTTGGTAGGTGAGCTTTGAAGGACCTTCGTCCAACAAATCCGAGACGACCTTTTGGCGTGATTTGTCTACCGACTTGAGGTCTTTCACGTGAATTACTTCGCCAACTTTTAGGTTGAGCTCGACAGGGGTCGACAGGACATCGAAGGCACGGTCCAACTTTGGC
Source organism: Fusarium sublunatum (assembly GCA_013623665.1). Taxonomy (NCBI): domain Eukaryota; kingdom Fungi; phylum Ascomycota; class Sordariomycetes; order Hypocreales; family Nectriaceae; genus Fusarium; species Fusarium sublunatum. Next base: position 2,735 of record JABFFF010000006.1, read on the forward strand.
GGCGGCGTCACAGTAGAGGCGACCCCGCGAGTCGTCATGCAGACGTTTCTAGCCGAACCAGCATGTATCTTGTCGGGCTCATATGCGGGGATGATCTGCAGCTGCAGTCCTCCAACCTCATCACGACCAGTAACCTGCCACTCAATGGACGCTCCACTGGGAGCATCGTCTTGAGATGAACGGCTGCTCGACGCGTGTCGTAGTTTGCTGATTCGAGACCTCCTACCTTCTGGATACCTCTGCCTTCGCGGCGGAGCCATTTCGGTGGCGACGAACTGTTTGACTACGCCCGGTGCAGTAGCGATCCCGTCAAGCCATATCTGTTCTGGCAGTACGATGTAGTCCTGCTTTCGGGTCTCTGAATTCATCTGGCGGAGTATCGACGCCATACCCCCTTCGGAGGATTCTCCTGAAATGCCATTGACGCCACCAACGTAGGGTCGAATAGCAAACTTCTTCTCTCCTTGGGTGTGGAAGTGAATCCACATTGCTTCCATCTCTGAACAACGTGAGTGAGTTTATGCGACTAACCTCGCGGTACTACTTGTTCCACTTACGATACATTGGGAAGAAGAATCCTCCTTTGGCCACCATTGAAGGTAGTAAATTATGGCTGAAAGGCCCAACGTTGAACAGCGGGAACCTCCCTAGTCCAGGAGGTAGATTGTACTCCTTGTCACTCTCAGGGACTCTGACGGTTCTCATGAATGAAACAACCAGGTCGGGCATATTTTCTTCTCCGACCTCGAGAACTGAAGCTGCGACTTTGTCGAACGTTAAATCCCCTGCTTGGCCATCGCTGCTGAGTTTAGCATTGACTGGGTGGGGAAAGGCTTTGCTCATGAAGGCTGCAATTGACTGGTCAGTATTGATTTTCAAGCCCCTTGCTTTGTTGTAAGACGGCCGGCCGGGCGTAACCTCGACTGGAGTCGTGAATACATCCTCCCAGTCGAATCGGATGTCACCTTTCTGGTCCTTGAACCTGAAAGACCTGATCTCTTTGATGTCTACGGATCCACGTCAGCAAGAACAAGAGGTACCAAGATTTTGACGCACTGGTGACTTCGTTTCCCAGCCAGGTACTTAGACTAGACATTGCTACATCCCTAGGGAGCTTTATGACATGAGAGAAGTCTCTTTCTTTATAGCTATCCAGTGCAAGCCGCCGTCGGAGACCACTAATACGGATTGTGACAGTCTCGGCCGGCTTGTCCAGTGATTTCAGTGCTTGATTCTCTAGGCTGGCCGTGGAAGTGTTCGGTGTCCTATCATGCCTACTAAAAGTGCGATCATAGCATTCTGTGGTCAAGGCATATGTCGAGGGTGGAGTGGACGGCGACCCTACCAATGTGGGTGAGCTGCTTCCTGAGCCCGTGTGCCTAGAGGTAAATGAATGACCAGAAATGGGGCTCCAAGACAGTATTGGCACTGGCATTGGCACACTGGTGCTATTCGGCAGGATTTCTTTCGCATCCTTTGCAGCTGACTTGAGGGTATCATCCAATGTGTTTGCAGCTGTGTCAAGGTCAGCTTCGTTGCTCCGGTCGTTGTCTCAGGGCATAAATCACATATATCCATGCTCCCATACGCAATTTCCCTGATCGCCGCTTCAACAAGGATATAATTTTGGTCACTCTTTCCCGAGAATCGAGTAAGCCCCCGATGGTGAGCGTTCATTGGAAGCACCATCTCGTTGGGCAAACCCATAATGGCTGAGTATTCTGGAACAACCTGCCAACGGTAAGAATCACTCTCGTACAGCATGATATATGAGCAGTTACCAATGCTTTCAGCGGGCTTTCCACCTGCTGCTCGATGAAGCTCATGATTTTTAGGGGAGTTGCGCGTTGCAGGAATTGATTTGAGATCTGCATTAGCGTATCAGAGTCCTTGTTGAGGCTGCGTAAGAGCTCCTTTCGGATGCTTCTCCCCATGCTAGTGACTCCGACGAGATTCGAGAGCAGGATCGCCCAAGGGACCAAGTCAGATCCGCGATGCGGTGTCCCCAGGAAGACAATTCCGGCTGTGGCCTTGAGGATCGGAGCATAGGCCTCCGGGCCATTGTGCGCCATGATCAAAGCCTCGTATAATCAGCATGTTTCAGCAGCTGTTGAGTAAAGAGTCTAATATACCTTTTTCACTACGATACCACCTAAGCTATGAGCAACAAATACCAGCGGTCGATTTCGGGCCTGGGATGCGTCAGCAGTGATTACCAGGCATCTCCCTACATACTTGCCTCAGAGCTGCTTCTGATAATTCTCAGGCGGTTCAAGAGATCCTGAGCAAAGGCTTCCACTCCCGCTCGAGACTTGCTAAAGGCCAACTTGGAGTCATATCCAAAGGTCATAACCCTACATCTCGGAATCGATTCAGGCAGGAGATCCTCTAGCCAGCACTGCCCAGTGGCCGAGTAAATCCATGTCTTTCTCGCGCTGCCATTCAATCCATGAACGGCGACAATGCTTCACATGCGATCAGCCAACGCGCACAAGATTAGGTCACTACATGGTTTGAATCAGCATACTCAACATCAATATTGGCGGACGGCAGGTAAATGTCAGGCGATGGATGAAGGACGAATAGGCCATGGGGTTCAGCCTCAAAGTCATGGGGTGCAGGTGTGTCGTCCTGTTCTTTGGGTCCGGGCAACTGCGCAGCCTGATGCACAAAAGAGGAATTGTCAGTTTCCCAAGTTACAAACTAAAGAGAAAATAAAAGTTCATACAATTGAGCCTCCGTCTTTGTCGTCTCTCTGTCTTCCCCTTGTTATCTTCATGTACAACGACTTCATTGTCTAGTACGCGCTGGATGCTCCAGCAAGTGAGTGCTCAAGGACCCCAGAGTCTAGCTGAGCAAGGAAGGTTTTTGGCGTGCGGATAGAGTGCAAGGAGAGGAGGGGAATAAGTACTAAAATTTCAGTCCCGTGACGCTGCGGCTGAGGATCAGCGTCAGACCAGGCTCCCTCGCTGTCGACTGACCAGGGTGCCTTCAGCCGCAACGTAGTTCGCATGCCTGCAGGCGCCCTATGAGGCCTCCCTGGAGCCGTGCCCATGGGGAATCCCGGATTGGATGCGCCTTAACCAGTAACGTTAAAGGCTAGTGGTGATAGAGGCGGTGGCGAAGCCAGGCGAATCGTCCACTACGAAATCTGCCTAACGCCTCAACCAAAGCCTTGGAGGGCGTACTACAACTAAGTATGAGATGAATCTCAAGTTCGAAACCGAAATATCCGGCATAAAGAGGGCCATGTTTTCAAGGCGATTCCATATGCCTACCTATTGTGCGATGAACAGCCGGGTAGTTCTCCACCCAAAAGGGATTAATGGGAAGGACTGTTCCCTCAAACTGTGCGATGCTATGAGAAGCTGACTTGCTTTTCTTAGGCGACTCAACCTCTTTTGTTGGCCAGTCTCGAGTCAGTTCATGATAGCTGCCGCAGGACCTGAATTTACTGGCAATGTCACGATTCTCAATGCTGGGGATCGTGGCACATCTCTGGTACAGGGATTAATCTGCTTAGTCAATATTTCACGAGAGCAGCAAATTGACACCAATAGTCCATCATGGAATGATACAAATCGCCGAATACTACAGCATCGGTGGCACGTCCGATGCTCTGTATGGTGTTTGATCACTGAATCAGCACCGGGCATTTCTGGCACGTGAGGAGAAAGTGAACTCACATTAAGCTCTGTTTCTGGAGATTTCTGCCGAGTGCTTTCTAGTGTGTCCGATCATCGGTACCGCAAAGAAGCTCCTGCAAGCGTAGGAAGTTCTCTGTTAGCGGTTCAAGATGGCTGTGAAGCGAGTTCTTAAGCCCGCAAGCTGATTTGAACGGAGCACATGTATTGACGCCGAGGATCACAAGAGTTGAGGCAACAAGGTCCGTGGTAGTAATTGCTTCTAGTATTCATAGTGTATTACAAGAGTACTACAAAAGCCGGTGCATCCAAGTGACTTATTTCTTCCAACACCAGTTAGCAAAAGTTACACATCACGAGTCAATTTAGTCAAGTCTTGTTTACTCAATCTCTTGTAACGCTCTGTGTGCCAGGATCCCACGCAATTTAGCCATTCATATTTTGGTCAACGGTGGCCCAAGTATGATCAGCTACTGCTTTTCTCTCTTCTTCACTCCACACCTTCTTTCCACGTATTACCTGACCGTTGTTATCAATGCAACTCCAGAAAACACTCTGTTTTTCCTCTTCTTCAGCACTTTTATATAACCCATCTAATAACCTCTGGGCACACTGCTCAGGGGAAGTCCCTATTAGCTTTGCAGCAGCTTTTGCTAGAGGCCGGAAATACCAAGCTGAGTTTCTCGATGTTGATGTGTCCACAACTCCAGGGTATGCATGCACGAAGAATCTTCTTGCTCCCTCGTCCCCTTCGCTCTGGAGAAGAGCATGATACTGCACCATAGCATCATTCATGCAAATGCAATGATTTGCCGCATTAACCAGACTGAAGTTGTTCTTCAAGTCGAGATCGTTCCAGTTCAACTTTGAAGGATCGCCGTTCAGCCCATCCAAGACGACAAGAACTTTGGTATTCTGACCCATTATGGGGCTTAGTTCCCTGATCAAAAGCTGGCGTCCGTAAAAGTGTAATGCCATTTTCTTGTCAATTCCTTCTGGTGTTTCGGTTCGCCCAGCAAAAGATAGAATTCCCTGTGTCAGAACAAGAAGGTCAAGAGGGCGATTTTGGTCATTGGTTCGAAATTCTTGGGTAAACTCTTTTAAAGACCGCATAGACGTTGCATCGACGGGACGGAAAAAGACGTTTCCCATAGGCATGACTTTGGGTTTGGTCCGGCCGACGATGGTAATGGCAGAGAACTGATAGTTCGTTGAGGAAGCAATGCGGGAGGCTATTGCATAGCCTATTCCACTAGTGCCTCCTACAACAAGGGCGTTTGATCCTGATATTATCTTGCTCATCTTTATTACTGTAGCACACAAGGAGCAAAGCGAATCTGCGGGGGGGACTCCAATTTATACATACTCGAAAGTATAGGGCGGTCACATACGGCAGAATACAACCAGTAAGCACAGTTCGTTCGTATGACAAGAATTGTTAAGAATTCTGCTCTGATTAGATGAGCCGCGCCCCTATTGTGCGTATGCTGCTTGCATATGATTGGCACAAGAATCACCTTTCTTTGGAGAAAAACAATGCTTTGAACCGAGGTGTGTGCCAAGCATTGTGTGCCGCCAGAGTGCATGAGATAAGAAAAAGTTTGATATTCAGAGGGACGAAAAGTAATAACATCATCCAGGGACGTTGAGTTGACTGATGAAAGAAAAGCGCTTCTAATCTGTTAGCGAGACTCTTCTATTGGATTTGTTAATTTCGAGGTTGGATCTTGTAAGACAGTCCATCTCATTGCGTTTGCAGTTATAAGAGATATAGGTTAAATGCCATCTAGATGAAGTCCTACTTCCAGATAAGAATTCTATAAAGATTTACAAAGTGTATGCATTTCCCCGAGTTATTAACTTTTATAATGAACTAATATATAATGATTTATCTTTATTACAACAGATAGGTAAGAAGGGGGGAGTAAAACCAATTTGACATGTGATTAAATAACGTCGTGAGAAATCTTACCCAGCTACTCCGTACTTGACTTACAAGGCATTTCTACAATAAGGACGAACAATAGCCGAAACACAGTACAAGTGTGCACAGCGGGTAAGAAATATGAGCCTGACTAGTATCATATCACTACGTAATTTCAATGTCCTAATTTATCTCCCATTACTAAACACCAGAGTCATCCTGGAAACTACCCGTAGCATTCCAGTGGTTAGTATCGTTATTATACCAATCATTCCATCGATCACAAACTATTCGCACCTCCATCATCCTCTCCTTGGTTAGTAGTTTCTTTAACCTTCCCCGTGGCTCGAGGATCTGTATAGCCAAACCACTTGAAGCGTACCAGGCAATGTGACAGTGAAATAGCCAGGAACCGGGATCATTCGCCTTGAAAGCAACGACGGGATATCCTCCAGCTAGAATTAGTGTCATATCTCGCTGTGGCGGGTTATCAAATTTGATCACCACTTTGCCCAAGTCCAAGTCTGAAGAGCTGGTGCCTTGAGCGAGGAGGGCGAAGTCATGTCCGTGGAGGTGTAGCTGGAGGGACACGTTAGATCTTATTTATAAGAAATGTTGGCCCTCGAATATTGAAGGCTTAGAACTTACCGGATGAGCGACTGCAGCAAATCTTCTATTGGGCTTGTTGACTTGCGGCGCTTCCGGGGCTGTAATAGCGATAAAATCCATTGATCCTATTTGCCTTCGGGTATGACGAGATCTACGGCGTAATCGGGCTTCCAAGTAGTATTGTCGAGATTCAAGATAGCCAGTTTGGAGAAGTTCAACCAGAGAGGGTTATCACCGAAAGACCACAGCGTAAAATTATCCTTTTTGTCTGGTCTACCTGCGTGTTTGTCCAAACCAATATCAAACTTCGTCTTCTTATCTAAGTTCACGAGATGTCAGAGGTATCTACTATAGTTTAAGGTCTGGCAAACTCACAAATCTCTTACTTCTCTTACTTCTTCTGGGGGCCAAAAGTTCTCATAGTCCGAGCCAATATTGAACGTTTGTCTATAAGGGCCTTTTAACCAGAAAGAGCGGTTGTTTGAGGTCGTGTATAGTTCCCAGCCCCTGGGATCCGGGTACCTGCAGCGAAATCTCTTCCCTTCCTGATCTGGACCATTGGGCGCATCTAAATCGGGGAACGAGTACACTGGAACAGGATCATTATGAGTGAAAGTAAGAACATTTTCGTGAGGGCCATTATGTTCGAGTGATGAGAAGTGGAATAAGGTGGAAAGTGAGAGAACAAGTGCCTTGCAAGCGTTGAAGATCCACATTTTGACTGATGTTGATGATGGCTATAGCTTGGGGAGCTAGAAGAACAGTAGATGTGATTTTCTATGCTTGTTGTAGCCGAAAAGCCTTGTTTCAAGGCCAGTACCATTTACATAGAGCTAGTAGGAGAAGTTCAAGGGAACATGTAAAAGACAAGAAAGAAGGGCTCTTTTCGTTCTTCTCCAGGGCATCCCATGGGTGTCTTCCCCAGTCACAATTCAGCTGAGTATGTGATAAGCCACATTCAGCCGCTGTCTAAAGCGATGCTGATCACGCAACTCAACAAGCGCCCCTAAGCCAATATTTGTTATCAGCTATGGTGTTTTCCAATAAGACATGGCGTTGAAGTATGAGCTTTTATGGCCCAGCATAAGCAAATTCCACAGCTGCATGCGGGTGTGTTTCGGCGTATAAGAACTCATCTACAGCTTAGAAGCTTATAAGGGCTAGCAGTAACTATGCCACAAGTTTACTCTTGAGCTGAAATTTCTTAGTTCGACACACTCGTCTCCTGTGACTCATTTACCCAAGGGAACTGCTCCCGTTTGAGTTTAGCAGTCAAGAACCTGTTGCCGTTGCCATTACGAAATGCTGATATAGCTTTTTATTGAGGAGGCTTCGGCTGCATCGTGCCGTGCCATGCCGTGCCGCACTGTTATAACCGTATACTCTGTAAGATGCAACTATATTAATGAAACTTGTGGAATATCCGTCTCGTATTACTTGTTCTCATAAACACCATCTTGATCCTCCCCATCTCTAAGGGGTGGTTTGAAAGTATACATCTTGAACCTCTGATATCCCCTCCCATAAGTGCCTTGGGTATGATTTAGTTCATTTATCTAACAGACCCCTGTCTTTAGATCCTGTCGGTAGTTTTCAACCCTGTGGTAGCCCTCGTGGAAAAAGATAGACCATGCCAATTAATCTAGGCACAGTCTGTCATGAGATTTTGTTTGGTTTACATTCCAATGTCCCGGCTTCAGCTGGCCACAAATTACCAAGCTAGAAATCTTTTGTCCCGGAAGATACTGAAGGTGATGCGGACTCCTATGCAGCTACCATACGAGAGCCGCAGATACGCTACCTTGCGACTGCGCTCGCCCAGTACCTGGATAGGTGTCAGAGCTTTCCCCACCAACCAAGGATGGCCTGGCTGCTTCAGTTGGCCCTGGTCGTGGAATTGGGCAAATGAGCGATTTTAATATGTGGAGCTTCCTTGTCTGGTACTATAAAGTTCGGCATATGTGTACAAATGTTGCTCCCGAATATGCAGCAGGTGATAGTCTTATTTTAGGCTCGTTTTGAAGTAGTACCTTTTCTGGTTCGGATTTCGATTGTGATTATCTTAGAAGTATGAGACTGTTGAGGGGTTCTAGTTAAAGGTATAGACCAAGTTCTAAATTACCCATTAAATTCAGGTATTCATAACAATCTATACAAAATTCAAGATCCCACACCTATATGCAAACTCCAAATTCTTGAAACACCATGCTTTGGAAAGACAGTTTAATTCCAATCCCCTACAAATACTGGTAGCAAAAGGGGCCATCAACAGTCGAGACGAGGTCACCCAGTCGCTGCTTGGGCGCCAGAATCCCAAAATCCATGATGGTGTCGAGGGTGGCGTTGGCACTCGGCGGGTCTGGCGATTCGATTAGTCACAAAGGACAGGACAAGCGTCGTTGCCTAGGAAGCTACTTACTATTGTGCGCCGTAACAGTCCTCCCTGTCTGGTCGGTGCGGTTATGGGCGTCCTGGCTCTGCCACAAGGTCCACACCCGATCAATCATGCCGTGGTGGAGGAAGAATGCCGGGTCGCTTGGGCTCGCGTACTGGTCAGCCATCATGCCGCCAACCCCGAAGTGGCCGGCAGCATGCGGGCCGTTCAGCCCTTCGAGCCCGATATCAAACGACTCGAAGTCGCTGTATGCGGAGATGACCTTCACCACGTCTGTGGGCTTGGCGTTTTTGCTCCACTCGGGCGAGATGTCGCGGATCAGGCAGCGCGGGTTGTAGTCGAATCCATTGTTCTTGCCAGCGGGTAAGAGAGCCACCGGGCCGAGGTGGATGGTCAGGTTGGCAAATGGGCCGGACTCGATGCAGCCGCCGCCGGTGCCTGGGTAGAGCAGGCGGGTAGACCCCAGTGCCGTGTCGTTGACAGGGCCGTGGGGGATGGCCTTGCCGTTACTGCCCATCGAGTATGGCGAGCCGTCGAAGACGGTCGACTTACGCCAGTCTTGCCAAGTCTGGGTCCAGTCCCAGTAAGGGTGCGCCCCCTTGTAGCCGGCCTCGTCACGCAGAGCAAGCTCGTAGAGGTAGGTAAAGTAGCGGTGCCACGGGAGGAAAAGACCCTAAAGACACCATGTGATTAGCTTGAAAGACCATCCTGAACTCTTCTTTGGGCATCCTACGCTGTGGTGGATTACAGTGGCATGCTGCATATGGGTCGCGATGAAGTCATCATAGCGGCTGCGCGCTCCGGGCACCTGCTCTGGCGGGCTCCGAGAAGGCAGCTCCATGAGCGTCTTGACGGCACCAATATATCCGAGTCTTTCTTCCTTGGTGAGTGCGCCCCTACCAATAGGTCAGCTTGTCTTCAGCGTAGACTTCTGTCCTCACTTACCATTCCTTGCGGTAGAGAAGGTTGTCTGGTGTGCAGCCAGATTGGCGACTGTGAAGCACTCCATCCATGTAGCCGTTGTATTCCAGCTGCCAAAAGCCCATCTGGCGCGTTGCCTTTCTCTGCAGGTAGTCCGAGCTATTGTCGCTACCGTATGGTGCAGCACAGGCAACAGCAAGGCTAGAAAGGACGATGGAGAGGGTGGTGAGTTTCATCTCGGAAGTACAGAGCTATGAAAGCAAGCTGTGATAGGGAAAGTCGAAGCTGCCGGCTTCTGGAGAGTCGTGGAAAGAAGGGGCTGGGAAGCCAGAGGCAATGATGTGAAGATGTGCTTGGTCGGCGAGAAGAAGGGTTCTCTTGGCGCCTGTTGGACAGCTTTTGTAAGCCTGTGATCCGTCTTCGATTCTCACTAGAAGACCAGGTAAAGCCCGGCTTAGCAGTTATGGCTTCACCAACTTGGCCGCAGCTAAACAGAGACATGCTCAACCATCATCATCAAGCCACTCACAAGCCCCAGAATGAGGCAGTGGAGGATATCTGGCTGGAGCGAGGTCTAAATTTGGCCTTGGACTGGTGGACGGCATGAAGACGAAGGGCAGTGTTCAGAACCAGCCGTGAGGCATTACACCATCAGAGAGATGAAGTTCGACTAATAACGGGGGTTAGCTTTCAGCATACCGGAAGACAAGCATCTGGGACATCGAATAAGCCGCCCTGGCGTTGATCGCCCCGGCTGTGGGGGATCGCTCCAGTACAACTTGCTAAAAGCGTACATCATCAGCAAGGCTTTGCCATGCAGCATCCCACCACCAAGTCACTGGGTGGGCTCGCAAACGCGGGGTAGCGCCCACCTCGGGCGGTAGTTGACAACAACACAGCCCCTGTGATCGATCCAGACCTACGCCGGCCAGGCTCTGCCGGCGCCAATTCATCAGCAAGCTCTCGACATAGGCGGAGTCAGAAAACTCCCAGCTAACTGGAACCAATCGCGTTAACGCACTTCAAATCCCGGGCTGTGCATGCGTCTTGGCGTCTCTTCCCGTCGCCTGCTCCCTCCTGGGCAGCAGCGAGCACCAGAGTATTAGTTGGGACAATACCCAAACCTTTGTCTGATGCACTCGAGAAGATCAAACCATCAAGCCTCGAGATCCATCACATCCATCCTCGTCATTGCCTGTTATTTCTAATTCAGTCATATCTCCCATCGCATCCTCTCACCAACCTCGTCGCACAATGAGGGCCGTCACCATTCTGTCGATCATTTATCTGGCCGCAGGAGCCATGGCGACTGAAGTGTGTTCTACATACTCGCGCACGCCCTGCATCTGCCCCGCGGGCACTGAATATGCACAGTCCGCCTCGTGGGCAGTCGTCGGCGCCAATGCTAAGGATGTCGAAGAGCTCATGAACGACTGTAGGTTTGCCCCATAGAAACAGCACGCACTGAGATGGAGCTGACGCTGATAGACTTCGAATGCGGATGGCGTGGATCCGTTCCGTACGAGACCCTGGGGCCCAACAACCACCCCGGCAAGTCTGTTCGTCTGACGACATTCAAGACGATGCAAGGGATTTTTAACTTCTCCGAAATTGTACGACGTATCGTGAAGCGTCCGTTTTTAGTGATCAAGTGCTGACCTGATGCTGAAATACAGCTCACCGACCAACGTGTTCAGAGTGACGGCTCCTTCATCCAGAAGTTTGAATACCAGTCTACGATCCCGGGCTCCAACAAGAATGGCACCCAGACACCGTGGGGTGGATATTGGATTACCATTACGGCTGAACAGATCTTCAGGAACGAGACGTTGATTAGATGGAGTACCTACCTCTGCTCGAGGGGCTATGTCAATGGTATGTGAACATTTACCGCATCCTCCCCCCATTCCCACAGGGAATTTCATGCCCGTAACAGTTGCTGATGCATGTCTCGGCCGTGTTGGTTAGACTTTAACAAATTCCACGAAATCGCATTTAACGGTGTCATAAACACTCTGCAAGGCGAGGGCAAGGTCAACGGCACAAACGTCGCTGCGTTTTCCATCTGATGATTTGGCTTCTTATGAATAGTTGGCGTCCTGCCTGGTGGGGCCACTGTGGCTTGGGTTGAAAGTGCACTCAGTAATGAGGTTGGGTGTGCAGCTCGACTCGATTTGTTTCGACAGGCACTTATCTCTTTAAGTGCCGTAAGCCTCCAATCGGGTACCGACAAGGATATAGGACTAATCAAAATGGCCAGAATAAGTATTACTTCTCAATATACCTGGTACAATATATAATTGAAGTATTAGCAGCTTGTATAATTAGAAATTATTATACTATATACTTTATAGCTATACCTAGTCTATTAGCCGCTGATATTTTCCTTAGTATTGTCAGAAAGTAAGGTGTATTAATTATTATCCTCCCTTTTCCCCTCTTTTCCAGCCCAGTCTTCTATAGGCTAAGAATCCTATAGAGTAGCCAAGGTTTAGGCGACTAATCGCTAAGTCAATCTAAGGTAAATATATAATATTATTTAATATACCCCTTTAGCTTAAAGATACTGTCTTTTAAGCTATATCTTATCTTTTTTCTTTTTATTTTAAGATTTATTTAGTCTAATAGGCTTTTATATAAAAGTATA
>JABFFF010000007.1:0-116817 GCA_013623665.1 Fusarium sublunatum
TTGTTTGCTTTCAAGGATCGCGTGGCGTCATCAGGTTGGTAGACTATTCTTTGTGAGTAACTGACCCCCCCCCCCCAAAAGAAATGTGGAAAACTTACTGTTGGCTCCGATCATTCCACTGACTTGAACCCACATGTTGTATAGTCTAGACGTTGTCAGTAACACAGTGGTATGAGGAGGATGGGTCACCTTACGAGGCAGAAACTGTTCTGTTCTGTACTGATCCAGCGTTCCTACTTGTCCAAGCCACCTGGATCGGGTGGGTGCTAGATCTTGTTAGCAGAGATGCTGCCGTTGCTAGTTTCAAGACTTACTATGGGAATGATAACAGCACAGTCGAGATCGCAAAATAGACCCAAGGACCAATGGGATCAGGTAAAGCAATCAGCGCCACGAAGCATGGTAGCAGCCATGCATCCTCAGCCATAGCGACAAAACTTCGATTGTTGACAAGCTCACTAAAGGTCGTGACGAGGAGCATCGTGATACTGGAACCGACAATATATGGAATCGATAACAAGTTGGTCTCAATGACGTTGAATCCGAGACCGCGGAAAGAAAGCGTCAGGTATTGGTCAACGGGATACTTTGGTAGACCAAACAGCAGACCAAGAGCGTACAGAGGCCACATGTCGTAGTCTTTGGTGCACTCCCAGATCTGCCTCACAGATAGACCTTGTCGGTTGTACATGCCTCCCTTCTGGGGATCGTCACGAATGACTAGACAAGAGTCAGCCTCAAGCACTTAGTCACCAGACGTTGATGACTTACCAGAGTTGACTATGATCTTTTCTTCCTTTTCGTTGAAATAACCCTTGCGGTTCCACCAACTCTTGGTCTTGGCAGGAGACTGAGGCATCAAGAAGAAGGATGCGATTCCGATAAAAACTGCGCTTTATTTAGCATCATAGCAATAGAAGGTGAGAAGACACCTACAAGTGAAAATACCCTCGATAAGGAAGAGCCAGCGCCAGCCAGCGTAGCCAAGTATCCCACGCATCGAGAGCAGGCCAACGGCGGCAAACCCAACGCCGATATCGACTACAAGCCATGTAAGTGGGAGTTATTTTGTCTATAGAGCTGATTGCTTACCGATCTGGGAAGACATCCAAAACCAGGCCAAACGGATTGGCAGCTGAGAAGATTAGTAGAGTTCCGTTCAGCAAGACTTCGTATCAACCTACTCTTGTGCCGGTGTACCAGTAGCTCAGATAGAGAATCGTATCACTGTAATTGTGTTAGGTTGTTACTCTGAGAATTACAAGGTATAAGACTGACGGGATGAAGCCACCTTGGAATGTGGCACTAAGTTGTTAGTAAACCTGGTTAGAACTTAAACACCGTGAGAATGACTTACATCAGATAGCGAGTAGCAAGGAAAGAGGCGCGGCCATTCAAAAAGAATTGCATTCCGGCGATGAGGCTGAAGATGCAGATCTGGATCGGAATCCATAGATCGGGGCCAATACTGTGAAGGGTCAGTATGACTGATGACAAAGATGTGGTAACGTTGCCTACCGCTTGGAAATCAGTTGTGATGGTAGTTCAGCCACGAGGAAGCCAACTCGAGAAATGGTTTGACCGATATTCTACACCCATTAGTATTTTGTTCTTACCTCTGTGTGACAGACACGTAGAGGCTCATAAAGTACTCACATAATCGCCTCGTGTGATACCCAAATCATCAAGCATATTGTCAGAGACAGCATTGGCGATATTGTTTCGGTGGATGTTGAGGGCTGCAAACATGACACAAACCCAAACCTGCCACGGTCAGCTTCATCTATTATGAATATGAGAACAAGTCTTCTCACCATAATCTTCCAGTCAACCTTGTGTCGCACCGCATTCTCTTCTCGCCATGTCCAGCGGAAATTTGGATCAAACGCTGACCAATTCTCCCATTGCGGATGGATGTATAGCTCCTTGTAGTGCTCGATCTCGTTCGAGTCCCAGATGCTGGGTTGAGTAGCGATCTCGTTCGAGTTAGCGTGGTCCTTCATGCCATAGAGATCCGAGCTCCGAGCTACTTACCCCATCAGGGTCGCAAATATTGTCTTTTCGTGGCTTTCGGATGCGAAGAAATCGGAGGATGGCATCACCCAATGCTGCTTCCATGCGCTGGGCCTGCTGAGTGGCCAAAGCAGGTGCTGTAGGGGCAACAGACTCAGTGGCATAACCCTCGCTGTCGATGTTCTTTCTGTCCTTGAGGCTGCCGCTATCAGATTGGGAGGATGATCCTCCTGGCCTGGGGTCAATTGGCTGTTGTTGAGAAGACATAGTAAAGCCCTGTATAGCTTCTCTGGTTTCTACAGATAAGGACAGCAAATTCTAGAGAACATGGTCACAGAAGGATATTTAAGGATGATCGGTGAAAGGAACAATGCATTAGCCTAGATAATTGCTTTCATGTTGGGTGTCTCTAACACCCACGCACGAATTATACCAAGACTATAGCTTTGATCTTAGGTGGTCCTCTTGGGGAGATAATCTTCCTGTGTAGGTAAATAGTGGGTATTTATTGGACCAAATGTTGCAAAGTCTCCGAGGAGATACATAGAATGAAACATGTATCCTTGCAGGTGCGTTCAACGCCATTGATCTTGTTGTTTACGCCATCAATTGACAATTTGCGGATCCAATGTCGTGCTTATTCCGGCCAACCTCCGCCTGGGACCCGAATTTCATCAGCAATTGCTTCTATTTCGCGGCACGGCACTCATTCGCTATGATTCTTTCGTCGACTCAAAGAGTTATATTCATTTGTAGGATCTCGTCGGTTACATTCTACCTAGTAAAATAAGCTTCAACTATCTACCTAACCTTAACTTGCACCTTAAATCCCTGAGGCTTAACAAACCAACGGTTGTTTGTTACCAATTCTCCGGTCGTGGGGTTGTTGCCAGGAAATTGAAAGTCGAAATCACGAACGATACGAGGAATGAGCTTGGATATCTCCAGCATAGAAACATGTCTTCCTATGCATGTTCGTGATCCCATGCCAAACTGGGCGAGTGGTTAGTACTGTCTGTGACGACCAACAAGTCACTTACCGGCATCCAGTGACGGTTCATGGCGTCGAGCTTTTGTTTGTCGCTCTCTATCCAGCGCTCAGGACGGCACGCCTCGGGGTCTGGTCCAAAGATGACCGGGTTTGCGTGCTCTACCCAGCTATTCACGGCCACGATTGTCTAATCACGTCAGTTTGCCAAGTCCTGCTTGTGTGATTGTAACTCCTTACCCCTTCTGGAAAGTATTGTCCAGCGATCGTGGCGCCGCCTTCCGGGACAACTCGCTCTAATGGCAAACCGACTGCGGGATGTAACCTCAGACACTCTTTCAAGACGGCCTGCAGATAAACCATTTCCTGTGTCTCTTTGAAGGTAAAGGCTCGGGGATCCGCGGCCTTTTCTTGATGCTCAGAAATCTCTTGGCGGAGCTTTTCTACGACTCTCGGATTCTTCATGAGGTGGAACAGTATACCCGTTAAAGTGATGCCAGTCGTGTCTGAACCAGCTACCATGTTGGATGCACACCCACTGAGTACATACCAATAGTCATAAGTAACCGGGTCCTTCCGATGTTTGGCTGCGTACTTGGAGAGAAAGTCCAGTCGCTGGGTGGTTTCATCCTCAGCGTCGAGATTCTTTGGTTTTGATTCATGTTCTTTCATAAGTTCTTCAGTATACTGAATGACGTATTGAATTCCAGTTCCTGACTTTGCAAAGAGGTTGCCAATCTTGAACAAGAAGGGGTGAATCCAGGGGTAGATGCCAATGGCGCTTGCATAGTTGTTGAAAGCATCCAGCGAGGACATGAGCTCTCCTATATCCTGGCCTTGGTCGAGGAAACCCATCCTCTTTGAGTATGTAATCATGCTTATTACCTCGAAGGCATAGCATTGAAACCAATGGCCCATATCGACAAACAAGCCAGGAGATTTCCCATCGCCTGCCATTTCACCAAGTCGTTGCTCAAATAGATCGGAACAGTCGTCGACAAAGTCCTCGTATGAGATCAAGGCTGACATGGCGTGGGTGCTCTGCAAGTTCCGTCGAAGGTGTTGATGCTCCTTGATGTTTTCATGGGCAAACATATTTGGTTTATTATCAGCCGGGACACCGAAAGCTCGATAAAACGACGATTTTGCAAATTTATCCGACTGTCCCACCCCGTAGATGGTCCGAGTCGCGTCTGGATGATCGAAGCTATAACGGTTGGGACCATATCGAACAATTGGACCATATTTGCGATGAAGCTTGATATTGTCGCGCTCGAAATGGCCCTTTCGGCTTCGATTCAGGTACCATAGATCAGTGAAGCGGGCTAGGGTTGGCCCTGGAATGTGTTTAAGAGGGGAAAACAAGGCATTGTAAAGACACTGCAGTGCCTTGTAGGTGATGGTTAGAGCAAAAGCAATGAGAGGTAGTAGATATATGAAAACCACCATATTTGCAGATATACTGGTATGTGTTTAGAAAGGTAGATTTTAAATGTGAATTTTGACTTCTGAGAAAATAAGTTTCGTCTAGGCTTACCCAGGCTAACATATCCCATCACTCTACCCTACTCAAGACCCGAGTGGTTCCGGAACTGCAGTCCTTGACTTCTTGGCGAGTTGGGGATGTGCCCGCGTCCCGTGGAGCCGGCTTACAGTATCTACAGTATGGATGGACCGACTCACGGTGGCAGACTCCAGAGCTATAAATAAATGGCCACAACTCGGGGATCACCACCCCACAGTCTCGCACATCGGTGGAGCCGGGGATTGTATACGATATACGAGCTAAGTTAAGCATATAAAGAATTCTCAAGCGACTGGTTCGAAGAATCTCCTCTTCCCCAACCCTGAAACTTCTCATACCTCGTCAAAATGGCGCTGTCCGGTGAAATATTTCGGCCAACTTTAGCAACAGTAGCAATCTTTCTCATAGGCTACGCTGCCGTCAGATGCCTCTTTTTGATATTCTTCCATCCCCTCTCCAAAGTTCCTGGGCCACTCCTTGCCAAGGTCTCGGAGTATTGGGCTTATCGAAACTATGCTTCTGGTTCAGGAGCTGCTGACCTTCACAAGATGCACAAACGGCTAGGTCGTAGCTTGACCACAAATTGATCAAAGCTTTTGCTAACTATCTATTATTCTAAAGGCCCAATCATACGCATCGCACCCAACGAAGTTTCTCTCGATGGCCTCGAAGCATTCAATACCATATACGGTAACCAGAACAAGTTTCTAAAAGATCCAGCACAGTATAAGAAATTGGTTCCCCCAGGAACAAAAAACCTATTTGCCTTGACGGATAATAGCGAGCATGCTGTCACAAGGAGACTATTCTCGCACTCTTTCTCTCGGGCCAATATTCTAGGGCTAGAGCCTATCATATACGGCTTCGTTGATACTGCTGTCAAGCACGTGCATGAGGATGTTGCCAAGGGCAAGCCTGTGCCTATCTACAACGTCACCGCTTGCTTTGCGCTAGATGCCATTTGCGCTTTTGCTTTTGGTCAAGATGCTGGCTCACTGCATGAACCGGATTTCCAACATAGTGCAGTGCACGGTGTTAGAGGAAGTGCAGTAATGGCTATGCGGGTGAGGTCATTTCCTAGCTACTCCGAAATCCACATGCTGATCCCTTACTACCCAGGACTGGTATATCAATCTTAGCTTCTTGAATCGATTTCGATCTTCAGGGCCAGCGGGCGATATCAGTGGCCTCGTCAAGGTGAGCCAATCCACAGTGACTACCTACAGTCATAGCCTCATTAATTTACAGATGGCCAATGAGTGCCTTGATCTACTCGAGAGCCGAAAGCTTGTAGACGTTGAAACCGGAGCAACCATGTTTGAGAGCGCCTTAATTCGGGCAGAAAGGCTGAATTTCAAGCTCGACCGAAACCGATCTATTTCAGAGATTATGGGTGTACTATTTGCTGGTCAGTTCATGCAACTATGCCCCCCCGTCAGTTATACTCTGATAGTGGAAGGCATTCTGACGAGTATTAGGTACGGGGACAACTGCCTTGACACTGGCCATCACCCTCCAATACATGATGAGAGATCCCAAAATCTACAAGCGCGCCCAGCAAGAAGTCAGAACGCTTATCTCGCAAAGCTCAAGCCATCCAAAGCTGGTTGAACTGGAGAAACTGCCGTATTTCGAGGCTTGCGTGAAGGAAGGGTTACGTATAGCCTGTCCACCACGAACCTTCTTCTTTAGGGTTGTCCCCAAAGAAGGGCAAGACTTTTACGGTCACTTCTTACCGGGTGGTGTAAGTGTATCTGCCTGTTCAATGTTTATGCTTAATGGCCTAACAAGTGTGTGCATTAGACGGTCGTCTCGGTGGCCCACGAGTTCATGGTCTACGATGAAAACGTTTTTCCGGAGCCTTACAAGTACAACCCAGAACGATGGTTTGTCCCGGACACCTCCGTGATGCTAGCGCATATGGCTGCCTTTTCCAAGGGAATAAGAAACTGCATTGGACAAAAGTGAGAACAACTTGACTTCACGGGCAGCTTGAAAGTGCTAACAGATGTGTTCGCAGCCTGGCAAACCTCGAGATCAGGCTCTTCCTGAGCCAGTTCATTATAAACTTCGAATTGGAGAGCTTCGTGGATGAATTTGAGTTATATCACTCCTTACTGATCGAGTCCAAGAATGATATGTATACCAAGCTCAAGAAGGCAACTGCTTAGATTGCACGCAGTTGCGAGCCCTCGGTACATTTGGCTGTAGGAATGTTATGGCCCCTTCTTGTGCTGCCACTCTTTAATAGGAAAAGAAGATGTAAAGTTGTATCTATTACAGTCAGTTGCTGCTTAGTGCTAGCAAAGCAAGCTCTAGAAGACGAGAGGTCAAGACGACTCAGACTGGCATATCACGTTTTATATGCGTTACTAGAACTTAAAGCGAAAATTCTCTTTGATTCGGGCTATTTGTTTCCTTCCAATGTTATTGCTTATTTTATCCAATCAAGTCGATCGATTCTGCTCGATTGCCTTTGTTGCCAGGTCACTAGACGTTGTTTTAGCTCAGACAACTTGGTACGACAGAAACGGTGAGTACTTACGTGTCCATCCACGCTCTAACTTTGACAATCTTGTTCTGGTCATTGAATTCCAAAGACCAGGAATACTCATTGGGAAACGGGAACCCGTTCTTGCACACGATGCCCACTGCCTTGAGTTCAACCACAGCCCTGTTCCCGGAAGCCAATACGTGCTGGGTCTGTAGGGCTATGGGAGTATCAAAGGTTGACGTCAGAGGTTTTGTTCCATTGAGGAACTCGGCTATAGACTTGTAGTGTCCAGACACGGGGCAATGAGCGCCTACAGTCGGCTCGTTAGTCTCATGAATCTATCAAGTAGATGTCTGCCAATAGCTCTGCAGAATACTGTAATGTTCAAGAGTCCATACCTTTGACAGTCCAGTCAACATTCTCGTCAACATGGTTCCTGAAGAAATCTTCAGCCTCCCCACGGCCCAATGGGGCGAACATTTCCTCGACTTCTGAGCAGTAGGCATAGCATATGAAGTCGACAACACTGTCTTGGAGAAGAGTTCTGTATGGTAGAGATGAGAAGGCAAGATTTTGATTAGCATAAAATTTCAATACAGATTGCGGTGCCGTCTCAAAGCGCCGCTATGATAGCGGTAAGCAATAATGTCTGTGCACTTCTTTAGACAAATGCCGATGTTGCATCAGCTCTCCATGAAGAGACAAGTATCCGATTCTGAATAAAGCTGGTTGGAGGAGAAATGGCTGATCCATGTTGTTCGGCGGCACCTGCGGGAGCCAGGTTCGGCTCGTGCTACCGCAAGCATCGGCAATCTCGTTCTATAGGGTATAGATTACGGTGTAGACTCAACTGAACCTGAACTAACAATCCCCGAAACTACCGCCCGTCTCGGCCCGAACCATCTTGACCGAACTCCTAAGTGATAAGTTGCTATTTCATTCTTCAGATCGTGATTCTTGCACAGATGAGTTTATATGACATTGAATTACATGATATTAGATGGTTCCTCAAAGCAAAGTGAAATGAAAGCCCAAAAGACAGAGCCAATATCCTTCACGTGGTAGTCCTCAACATGAGGGTAGCTGTAATAGCCTCCTAACTACTCAAGCTCTTTAGCTCTTTCTTAGCCTCAGTTACTACATCGTGATCCCAGAACCAAAGCATCATATCGTCAGACACATCTGCATCTGGTATGTACTCCCTTAGTTTCGGGAGCATTGTGTGTCTCCTGTGAACGTCGACGCGACCAATGACAGCGACGGTAAGTCCACGTAGAAATCTGAGCTTCTGGTACGCCGCAAGTCTCGACGTTAGGTTCTCAGGAGTTGCCGTTTCGTCAACGAGAACAGCAAGTGCGGCAGCGTCTTCCAGTGCCATTGCGGCACCTTGTCCGTAGTCTACAGCGGTCAGCATATAATACCGGCGCAGGCAGGAAAGCTACACATACGAGGTAGGGCGTGATGAGCGGCGTCACCTATCAAAACAAGCTTGTTCTTGTAGAAAGTTTTGGGAGGGTCCCTTGTGGCAAGTCCCCAAAGCTTGATATCCTCAGCCTTGGCGAGAAAACGTCTGGTCTGCTCATCAAAGTCCCCCGAGATCTTGATCAAGTCCTCAACCTTGCCTGAGAGAAATTAGTTTAACGTCCCATCGTCTCAAGGGCTTGCTCAGCTTGGACATACCAGGTGAAAGCCAACCCGAATCATAACGCGTGCCGGTCAGGGTTGCAGGGTGTAAGTACCCCACGTTGATCAGAGTACCATTTCGGCAAGGGTAGATGACAACCTTGTGGTCTCCCGAACGGTCCGCGAGTGAATCCACAGTATTGACACCAACACGGGTCATGTAGCTTCGTGTTTTCGGATCCTCGATGACCTTCTTGACAGGCACAAGAAACCTAAAACAGTTTTGATCAGTGCTCACCAGAGGTGCGTGTTCTCCAGTGAGGCTTTCCAATGTTACCGACTATGCATCACGTTAGATCAATGTAAGTAACCGCTGATCATGGAAAGACTTACACTGATGCCATCTGCACCAACAATCAGGTCCGCTTCCTCGATAGTTCCATCCGCCAGTACTACGTGGCCTTTCTCGTAGTCCTTGCCTGGAGTGTCAGGTTTCTGTCTATACTTGATTAATGGCCAGTCTAACTTACCACTGAAGCTACTTTGGAAGATAACTTGATCTCTGGAGTAGGGCCTGATCTGTTTGTCGAAGATGCTTCCCTCCACAAAGCAGTGTGAAGATCTTGACGGTGGCTTAGCAACCAGGTTGCTTTGTAGCCGATCTTTTCCTCGTTGACGCCGGTGTCCTAGGAGAGTCAGACATGTTCCGCCAACTGGAGGACGGGATGAGGTACATACAGCAAGGATCCGCACTCCCTTGTCGTCATGAACACGCAGAGCATAGCACTCGCTTCCGCGGAGATTGTCTTCGGGAACGTCAAGATAACGCAAAACCTTCATAGCATTGGGAGGGATATTTGCGGCCGCTCCGACCTCGTTAGCAAAGGCCGATCGCTCGAGGATCTGAGACCGGTTAGTTAAACCCTGCAGAAGACAAACTGCCGAAAGGAGGTTGATAGGCCTAGGTAGATACGTACCTTTACATGATGACCATGTCTTCTTAGTCCAATAGCCGTAGCTAGTCCGCCAATGCCGCCGCCAACAACGATAATTTTCAGAACCATGGTAATACTTTTTGCTCTGATATGATTTGATACGAGTTGCAATCTGCTTTTCTGTGTATAAATTAAACAATTTCAGCTCATGGTGAAGGCTCTATTATGAGACTTTTGCGCGCTGTACAACTACTATATAATCAGTGTGCAAAGCACTGTAGGTAATGTATCGAGGCTAGAGTGGAGCCGAATAGTCTACGGTGTGCGTGCCACAGTACAGTACTTGTCTGGGTTGCGTGTAAGGTAAGATTCACTGTGCCACCCTCAGTCATCAGATATATACTTTCGTTTTAGGGGCAATCTCGGCAACGGCATATGTATCATACGCCAGTCGTAATCATCTCGGAGGGCTGTGGCACATAGAGAGACATGCTGTCAAGGTGACCAGTTGGTACGTACGTTTTACTCTCTATTCGAATCTCCACTGCCTCCCCACGGCTCCACACGGCCCTTGTCAACCTGGTCAGTTAACATAAACTCCAAGCTGTTAGCTGTAAGCCATCTCATTATCCACAATCATAGAATATTCTACCGCGAAGAATTTTGACAGAATGCCTTCCACCGTTCAGCAGAAAAGCAAAGGTGATTATCCTCGAGCTTCGTTTGCAATTTAACAACTGACGCATCGAATAGTGCCGACTCCGGTGTTCATGTTCTCACATGGAACGCCAAATATGCTCGGCGAGGAGAGTGAGCCTCAGCGGATATGGGAAGAAGCAGGCAACGAAGTCATCAAGCGCAAGGTCGACCGAATTGTGGTTATGGTAGCTATATCTCCCCCCACTAGGCTATCCTATGCTATGCCAGACGTGACTGACTGACGACCTGCGTTACAGGGTGCTCACTGGATGACTGGTGGTGAAGGCGTCCAAGTGGCTATGAACCCCAAGGCGGGTAAGCATCCGCCCGGTGGTGTTAGCGACAGTCGCTGGAAGCCGTATAAACTCCTCACTGACGTCGAGGGTGGTAACCGAGTAATCAAGATGTTGAACGACGCTGGAGTCAAAGCAGTTGGCGACTACAAATGGGACTGGATCCACGACACATACAGCATCATCATCCGCATGTTCCCAAACTGCATCCCACCCCCAGCAGTAGTGGTATCGATCAACGCCTTCTTCGACCCTCATCTCCATGCCAAGGTGGGCCTTGCTCTACGCCCACTGCGCTACGAAAACACGGTCATCATTGGCAGCGCTGGGACGGTGCATAATCTCTGGCGAGCTCGCTGGAACGATCATGCTCTCTATTTAGACAATTTTGCGCAACCAACCCCTCCAGAGTACTGGGCGTTGGAATTCAGACAGGCCCTGGTTGATGCCGTCATGAACAATAGGGGGCCAGCTTTGAGGAGGGCATTGACGCGACTGATGAAGCATCCTCGGTATCGTGAGGCCCATGGCACTGACGATCATTACATGGCAAACATATTCTGTGCTGGTGCTGCTGGTGACCCTGAGGACCGTGACGCTGAGCATCACTATTTGGGTGAGAACTGGGAGCTTGTCAACCAGAGCAATGTTCAATTCCGGCTGGGCGATTGGGAGTAAGACTCAGCTCAGTCCTGGTTTGTTTCAACTGCGGTGGGAGATGGCCATATGGGTGCAACTTTATTCTTTTAATACAGATCACGTCGCAATTCCATCAATGAATTATCAAAGACACAACAGACCTGCGTGGTCATTACCGTTCGTTTCATTATCAAATCAACGAAGTCTTGTTTAAATTGTGTGTGTGGGTATGTCAGGATGTGCAGCAGACTAGTAAGTTTTATCTTTGGTAAGAGATGAAAAAAGTTCAAATCTTCCCTACGGACCGTAGATACTACATCAAGTCCCTCTTCGAGAGAGACAGCTACGACACAGAATATTTCAGTGCACAAATACAAGCAAAATAGTTGTATAATTGAAAACAATCGACTACTAACTCGGGGCGTTGGGCTTGATTAATACTCCCCCCCCACCGGCACGTCACCAATCCTCGGCCAGATCTTTTGAGCCGTATATCGCCATACATGTCCGGTTGTCTATACTACGATCAGTTATTGGCGTCCAAATGAGACGAGTCAGGTTCATACTGCGACTGTGTAACATCCGAAAAGCATGACTGATGCTCCAATGTTCAGTGGAAAGCCTTGGGCACGCGCTTCAACGTCAAGATTCCTGTTAACCGGCCTCTGACGCGGAATAGCTCGGTGGTCTGTAGGCCACCAAGCAGGCTGAGGGGGAACATTGCTGGGCCACGGATGAGAGAGGGTAGTTGGGTCGAATTCTGGTGGTTGCGCAGCAGTATATGGCCGAGGCTCATCTGAGGCAGATTCGGGCGTTTTCTCAGCTGGCTCTTCGGCCGTTTGAGGTGAGGATTGGCCAACAAGTCTCAGAGAAGCTCCCTGCCTGTCCTCGACAACACTCTGCAGCGAGCTGGTGGTTGCAGACATGGTGAATTTAGGTGATCTCAGTATAAGTCTAGCAAAAGACGTAGACGTCTTCACCCGCTGACTGGAAAAAGAGGAAAAAGATGAGTAAATACTTGAAAGAACGTTGCCGGGTCACCATCGGATCATCAAGGTCTCATATTCAGGGGTCTGTTCCGGCAGTTCCGGCCATCGTGGAGCCGAATTCGGGTGTGCGGGAGGCATCTCTGTTCTTAGTTTAAATCACGGCCCCAATTATGATCTACTACGCGTCAAGTATCTTTCACATGCCTGGGAAGAGGGACCGGCAATTCAAGCTTACCATGTCCAATACTCCTAGCTTGATAATGTGAGTTGCTATTTAGCCAGCACATACCCTCCTTGGTGATCCATCACCATCTCATCTTTTCCCGAATAGGTACCTAGCTCACTGCAAACAATGTCTCAAAAAGAACAAAGAGTATATGCCTTAGCTCAAGGTGCTGTCATCGAGAGCGTGATCGAGAATGCCCAGTGGCGCAAAGATCAGCTTTACGCAGTACACGAGTGGCTGCTACAGAATCACGCAGCTTTGCTCGAGGCCGTGAAAGGAGGTACGTATCTCAAGGACCATGCAATGTTGGATAGCCCCTCATTTCTCTCGCCCAACAGATCTGGATTGGACGGCCCAAGAAGCTACCGATGACCTCAACACTGTCTTGTCCTCGGTTGAAAGCCTCTACAACGGACTGTCACTTAAGCGTGACTTGGCCAACGAACGATCGGTTGCGAGAGGCGGACAAGTCCTCGTCCAACATAAACCACTGGGACTAGGCCTCGTCGTTGGTTCCTCGAGGAGCCCCTTGTCATCTGTCCTGCTGCCAGTAATTGCCGCGCTCGCAGCAGGCACTGTTACCATCGTCATCCTCTCGGGCAAGACACCAGAGACGTCCAGGCTACTGAGGCAATGTCTTACGGTTAACGCCGATCGCGAGGCAATCTTCGTCTGGGATTCTGAGGACACCAGCTATCTACAATCACAGCACTTTGATGTCGCTGTTCTGCCGTCAGATGCCAAGTACAACGACGTTCTAGAAAAGCTTTACGCGTCAAACCCTACTCTTCGCGTTCTGCGTCCAAGTAGCGGTACTACATTTGCCATCGTGGATCGCAGTGCTGACTTGCAAAGCGCGGCTGCTCACATTTACAAAGCCACGTCAAGTTCACTTTTTAATTCAAGCTTGAGGGTTCCCAAGGTTTGCTTGGTGGATGAATTTGCCCTCGAAGAGTTGGAGAAGCAGCTGGGACGTCTATCTGGCAGTACTCAGAATGGATTGAGAGGTGGAAAGCCACATCTCAATGGCCATACTCTTACTGGGACATCCAAGGCGGAAGCTCTTGTAAGCGACTCGAGCTTGGCCAAGGGCATCGGCATCTTCAAGCGAAATGAGTATGTTTCAATGTTTTTCTTAGTAAACCTGAGTGAGACCCAACTGACAAATCCTATAGCGATATGAGTTTCAGTGCCGTGAAGGAGGCAGTAGATGCCCTTTCCAAGAGCTCCAAGCGTCTCGTACTTGTTCCTACGAGGAGTACTGAGGACGCCATCGATCTGGTGAACTCGATGTTAGTAACAACCCAATACCATTAAAAATTCTCACTGTCACTAACAAACGCATCCAGAAATCAACCTCACCTCGCACCAGTCTTGTACGTCTTCTCCAAGGCGGAAGAAGGCGCCTATTTCAGCAAGTTCGTTGGCACCCAGCAAAGCCTGATAAACACCATCATTCCCAAATCTCTCAGTAAGTCCATCATCTGAGAAGTCACCATACCCACTTGTGCTAACTTTCAACAGCCGTCGAGGTACCAAGTACAGCCTCAGCTACTCTAGACCAGCCTTACAGTGTGTATGATTTTGCCGTCAACTCTCCAGTCTACCAAGCCAAGCCGTTGAGACGGGGTCAATTGCCCCAAGCTGTGGGATTGATCTCCAAGAAACTAAAGAAAGTCCGCCGCAAAGAGGAATTGGGCTTCTCATTCTTTGAGAAGAGCTTGATGGTAGGACTGCTAATGTTCTTGGGAGGCATTGGAGGTGTGTCGTACGGTCTAGTATCGTTTACCAAGACTCTGTTGAAAAAGTGATGTCACGCATTTTACCTAGTCTTGACAACGGGGTGGAAAGGGTTGGCTTGGGAGTGAGCAATTTGGTACAACTAATTTATCTCAAATATCTGTTCTCGAGAGGACCACATGACTGTGACCAATAATCCAAAGATAACGGGGCGTGGTATTGGAACGAAGTCAAACACGCCACGGAAGGCCAGAAACTGTATACAGTATAAAGCTGCACGAGCGATGACAAAGTGTAGTAGTCAGTGTCCATGCTTGTTCCAAGGCTCAAGGATTCACTGATCTTACCCCTAGCCTGCTCTATCGGCCCAGTCAGACATCGACCATCTGGCTTGAATAGCTGGCTCCCTCGCCTACGGCCTCCCTGTCTCTTAGTCTCGTAAGACATATTGCTAGACCGCGGCCCAGCGCAGATGAAGTGCACACTTCCATGGCGCTCAGCGCTGCTTCCACTAACCTGATACGAGAAGCAGGGCTATCCAGCTTTCCCACTCCAGCTATCTTAGCCACAACCCGCTGCTCGCTGAACCACTGCTCACGCAACTCAGCTGTGGTGTCACAGCCTAGCAGAATAGACTTGATTGGCGGATCGTCATAGGTTGACAGCATAAACTTGGAGTAACACCACAGCGTAAGCACCGCTTTGAGCAGTATGATTGGTGTGGAGTAGTGGCAGAGCCTAAACTTTCGGACGATTTCCAAGGCGCAGCTTGCGTGGAAGACGGCTCGTTTGGAGTGGTCGGTAGATTCTTTCCAGCATTGAACCACGTTGTTGAGCAGGGACTCATCCAGCAGACTGTAGATGTATCGAATGACAATAGACTGAAAAGAGGCCGAAGGAGAATAATGCTTTGCCAGGCCAAGATTAGCAATGACCTTGAGCATGGGGTTCTCCTTAGAACTTGAGTTTGACGCTGGCTCGTCAAGGATGTCGAGGATATCAGTTAATGATTGCGCGGCTCGTACACTCTCGGGACAAGCATCAGCCTTTAGCCCAAGATGCTCATGCGTCTTGGTGGCCAGACACCACTGAGAGAGTACAACAGCCTGTCTGCCCATGGTGCTCATACTATTCCAGATTTCACGCCAGTTGCCAGCGTCGAAGAAATTGTGGATAGAAGGATTTGGTTCTGTGCCTTTGCTTGGATTAGCATGTCTATTTACGAACTCTTAAATAATGCAAGATAATGCGTACTAAGTAGCAAGGATGTGTTGGCCCACGCCTGAGCCGATGGTGCACTCCATAGCTTGTCCGACTGTGGAAGGCAATTATGGATTTCGCCAGGGCCCATGGTGGTGCCCAAGTCAAAATGGAGGTTGAAATTCAGGTCGAGAATCTGCAAAAGCCAGTCAGTCACATTGGATATTCAACCTAATCTAACAGTCCAGATAGACAAAATAAGAGAGCTCACCAATATTGCATGAGCAAGCCTTCTCCTGCCCTCATCGAGTGTCCAGAGTTTCCAAAGGCGGTCCTGAGGCAGGTTAAGCTTGGCCATCTTGCTGGCAGTCAGTCTCTCTTCAAATAATCCACTCCGTCTTGCAAATGCAACGGGGAAACTCTGAACGACCTCAGCCGCCTGGAGAGCACGACGGTCCCCAGAATACATGAGGCCTATAAAGTTGAGCACTACTGTCTGTAGAAGCCATGGCCGGCGAGATAGATTGGTTGTTCTCTCCGCCTGGAGCATCATCAGCAATCCGCATTTCTCTGCAGCAAATACAGGATATTCACAGTACTTACAAGATATAGCGTCTGCTGCCGTATCATTTCGTGCATGACCAATGCACATCTCTGCGCTCCTCTCAGCTTGGAGAAGCCGGCGCCTATAGCGGCCACCGCAAAGAGCAGAACAGGATGAGTATCCGGAGAGGGGAATGTCGGGAGATGTAGGATGGGAAATGAGTGATGGAAATGTTCAAAATAAAGCTGTGTAAAGACATTGAGAACCTCACTAGGGGGCAGATTGGGCTTGATAGACTGGGTATAGATGGTTGAATTGCTCAACTTGGAGGCAAGGTCAATGACTGGCTGGAATCTGGCTGCATCAATGGCATCAACGTGGGCATAGTCCTCGGCATCCAACTCTTCTGGTCTAAATTTGGACATGTCAGGAAAAGTGAGCCAATTTCCTTCTTCGCTTCCGAACGATTCGAAGTTTCGTAGCCAGATCTTGTCGCGGTCCAATGGCGGGGAATTGACCCTGCTGTAGCAGTCGGCTATGGGAGACTCGGGTGTTGGTTCTTGTAGACTGATTTCGTTGGCGGTTTGAGCGTTTCCAAACCCTTGTTCATCTGAAAAGTCCAAAGGCGGGAACATGAGCGCCCAGGGCTGATGGTCCCCGTTCAAATAAGGGACAGCATCGCCCGGTGCATCGAAGAAGCCATTGCAATAGTCGAAGAAGTCGAACGAATCGAGAAGAAATGTGTTATTCTCTTCGCTCATGGCGTCTAGAGGGGCCATTGTTAGGTTGATTTCTTGGCCTTGCCCCGCTTGCACTACCGGTTGATCCGGAGGAAACGGTGCGGCGATGATAGTGTCGAGGACAGTAGTTGTAGAAAAGTCTTGGAGTTGTTCAGATGTGGTGATTGATGGAGCAGCCGCCATGACCGAGGATGCGTTGGATTCCTCATCCGGCATTAAACGCGGTGCCTTGGCTGGTCTTTGTGAGTTTTTCTTCTGACTCGCCGTGTGTTTCCCCGACGTTTTGTAGTAGCAATCCTCGTGCGATTGCATACACCGATGGCAGGGCTGGGCTCCATCGCATCTGATCTTGGCTGAGGAGCAGCGTACGCAAGCTTTGGCGACACGCTTGGGCTTGGTAGCAAGAGCGTCTTGTTCGGATCGTTCGTGTTGAGATCGATGGATGGTGGCGTGGTGACGGGAGAGGGCATCGCTAGAAAAACAGTCATTACTTAAGCCTTGGCGACATTGACTCAATGCCTCTACTCACAGGCGCGCGAACTCCTGGTCGCAGTAGGTGCATGCGAATGGCCTCTCCTTGGTATGTGTTCGGACGTGCCGGAGAAGATGCTCTCGCCTCTGAAAGACGCTGGGACAGCGATCGCAGGAGAATGGCTCGGTCATAGTAGATAGATGGACATGGCTGGTCAGCCAGGAGTGTTGCCTAGATTGGGGATAGTTCTCCAACCTTGTGTCAATACAATACAGCTGTTTGAATTCAAACCAGATGCAGTCCTGCGGTGTACGATACGATAGATACGATACGAAGCTAAGTTAGTGGTAGATTTGGATTCTGGGGTATGCGGGAGTTTGAGTGTGGGGAAACGCGTCTAAGTGCCGATCGGATAATGCCTGATTGTATTACGTAACCAACTCATCTAACTCTTTTTTATCCTAGTCTCTTTGTGTTGAAGAACGGGCGGGGGATCGAGGCCTACGGTGGTAGTTGAGGATTGTCTCCATCATGCTACTGAGTACCATGTAACGATCATGTCCAGCAAACATGCCTCAAGCATCTGACTCAACACAATCACTCGGATCTACTAAAGGATCTCCTTTTAGCATCCTTGCATCCAAGATCAAATCGCCGATAAGTCGGTCAATCCTGTCCAGGGTAGGACTATGGTGACTCCACCAACACTTTGCTTTTTCGTACACCGACATATCATGACATGACACATATTGATTGCACTTGATATTTGAGATAAAATCCAAATGCCGAGTTATTTTTGGCTCTGTATGAATCCATTCTAAGTATACTGCCCCTCTTGTGTGTACCAGTCTAACGCTGCAATTAGCGAGTGCAGCACCTCCAATCTCGGAACAGAAACACCGTGTTTCCGAGCCAGCTCTACAGCCTTTCCCACAACAACAGTTACTTCTACTCGTTTTCCTGCTATAATATCTGCCATCATACTTGGTTCTACCCCAGGCCACTTCCGCGCGGCTGTCCGCTTGAGCTGGTATTCAACAGCAGCCTCGTCCAGTGAGCCAGGCCCGAGCACTGCGTTACCCACTGCCACAACTTCTCTCATCACACCTTGTGCACAGTCCATGGCTACTGGTGATGCACTCAGAAACTGCCTATCCCGGCAGCGAGACAATGCGCAGATGGGGTTCCAAGCGGCGTTGGCCACAAGTTTCTTCCACCTCTCTACCTGGATATCCGAGTGCACTTCGACAGATGCTCCTCCCCCTTGCAACAAGTCTGCCAGCTTGGAAACGGTTGAATCGCTGCCTGCTGAGACACTCTGTGTCGGGAAAGCCCCAATGCACAAGCGAAGCGACTCTGTGTGACGGATCTCTGTTGGAGACACCTGCGTAGTGGGCGAATATGTCACACCAGATATGATGCTAATGTCAGGGAACAACCCTCGATATGGCTGCTCAATCCCAATGCCATTCTGTATGAGAATAACTGCGGCATCAGGACTGTGCTCCACAACCGAAGCAATCAACGTGGCCGGATTGGGGTCACTATCCGGGAAGGCCTTTGTGCAAACGAGGACATAATCGAAACCTCCTCCGAAACGAGAAACAGCGTCTTGCACAGAGGAAGCAATATCTGGACGAAAAGAACCATCTCCCAAGACTGTCGAGCGGATTATAAACCCATTGGCCTCAGCCTCCTTATAATTGGATCGGCATATGCAGACGACGGATGCGCCAGCACGCGAGAGCACGTAGGAATACAAGATCCCGATGTTTCCGGTCCCGAAGGTCAAGACCCTTGGCATCTTGGCCTGTGCGTGTGTTGATCGACAGGGGTATTGGTCCGAGATAGGAGGGGACCAGAAGAGGAGAGGGGGCACGAAATAATTGGAGGAATCAACGCAATGACATATAACCACTCAAGTCTCGACACGGTCCTATACTCGGCCTAAATAATCACAAGCCAGGCCTGAGTTACAGCAGAGTGTCCGTGGGGCCGGAACCCGACTTGTATCACTCCCCACAAGGACCGGCATCTCCACTTCCGTCCGTGCCGTGAAGTAACTGAGTTGTTTCGATGTGTATAAGATGTATATACTGGATGTATAACATTAATATAATCCTCTGTAAAGGCACAGCATCAACCTAGCACCCACTGCCCAACAATCGCTGTACTCGCTTGCACACGATCGCCATCATGCCTAACAAGATTAGAGACGATCTTTTGAAGGTCGACAAGGACTCGTTCCCTTACATCTACGAGGAGAATGTCTCAATTCCTATCAAGAGCATCAACGGGCTTGTGCGTGCCAATGTCTATCGACCCAAGAACCTAGACAAGGCTCCTGTTATCTTGACCTACGGACCTTATGGAAAGGATGTGCCATATGAGAAGTGAGTATTCAAGCCAACGCCTGTTATTTTTGATTCGTGATCCTTTGAGCCTAAACTAACCTCTGTAGCTTCCAACCCAATTCATTCCGAGATGTCAACCCAGAACAAAAGTCTGCACACTCATCCTTTGAGACACCCGACCCCAAGTTCTGGACCAGCCAGGGTTACGTAGTTGTTCGCGCCGATGAGATTGGCACGGGGCAATCGCCTGGCGTCCTCGACACAATGTCCAAGTCTACCTCTGAGGCCTTCTTCGAACTCATCGAGTGGTCTGCTGAGCAACCCTGGAGCACTGGAAAGGTCGGTCTTCTGGGTATCAGCTACTTTGCCGGTTCCCAATGGAGAGTAGCTGCACGACGTCCCAAGGGCCTTGCTTGTATTCTCCCTTATGAAGGCATGGCTGATTTCTACCGTGATCGCTGCCGTCCTGGTGGCATCTTGGCTCTCGACTTTCTCAAGCTGTGGTTTAACCGAAATGTCAAGTCGAACCAATATGGTCTTCCTGGAAAGGCAGCTAGAAACTGGGGACCTGATACCATTGAGGGTGACCTCAGTGAGGAAGAGCTGGCTGAAAACCTACGAGATCAGGCGACAGATAATGCTGTCAACCAGTACCGAGACGATGCATACTATGCATCAAGAGAGTACAACATCGAAGACATCGAGGTGCCGCTCTTGTCCGTCGGTAACTGGGGAAGTATCTGCTGTCATCTCAGGGGCAATATCGAAGGCTTTGTGAAAGTCTCGTCGCAGTACAAGTTCCTGCGCATGATCGCGGGTCGTCACGACAAACCCTTCTACAACAGCGAAGAAATCGAGGTGCAAAAGAGTTTCCTGAGCGCATTCCTCAAGGACAACGACTACGAAGGCTGGACAACTGGACAAGTTCCTCCTGTCAACTTGATCTTGCGAAACAGCACTATCAACTACGATAACCCCGATGTCAATACCCTTTACCCTCGCAGGTTCGAGAACGAGTGGCCTATTGCTCGTACCCAGTTCACCAAGTACTACCTGACTCCAGATGAGAAGTTGACAACACAAGTCCCCTCACAAACGTCCAGTGCTCGACTTTCATATCCAGCTTTGGGCACAGTTGAAAACCCCCAATTTATCCTCTTCAAGACCGAGCCTTTTGAGAAAGTGACCGAGATCACCGGCCACATCGTTGCTCATGTCAACGTCTCAGCTACAGCACAGCTCGGTGGGCCTGTCCCCAAAGATATTGACCTATTCTTCACACTTCGACACTATAAGGCCAATGGAGAGGAGGCATACTACACGGGTCTCATGGGAGACAATGCTCCGCTGTGCAAGGGATGGCAGAGAGTCAGTCTGCGCAAGATCAACAAAGAGCACCCGCTTCACCGTGAGGACCGCCCTCATCGAGACTTTTTCTCGACTGATGTCCTACCTGTTCTTCCTGGCGAAGTGTATCCTGTTGATGTTGAGATTTGGCCTACCAATATTGTTGTCCGACCAGGCGAGTGGCTCGCACTTGAGGTTGGTAGTGGAGATACCCAAGGATCTGGTTTCTTCACCCACGCATCTCATGAGCGGTAAGCTTTGATTCTTCTGATTTGATAGAAGCATGCTAATTATTCATAGAACGCCCGAGATTATGGGCGGTGACAACCACATCCATTTCAGCAAGAACTACACCAACTGGGTTAGCCTGCCCATCATCCCTCCGAAATAAGGGTACAGCCTGGATCGATATGGATATATGGGAGCATAGATTGAAGCATATTATATTAAACTCATGATACTATTGACTAAGTTTGAGGCATGCTTGTGACACCGAACGGAAAAGTTTAGTTTATAGGCGTGCTACTCTACGATCAACATTTCCTTCAGATATCATATCTTACGGGCCGTCTATTCTCGATCCCATTGAAAGAATGTAGGTCGTGTGTGGAGAACTAACTTTTGAAATTTCTAGCCCTCATAGACTGTACCTGCTCACCAATGAGCTTGCTAGTAGATGGCTACACACCTACGCGCCCTGATATAGTATATATATATATATATATATATATATGTATGTACATATATGTATGCACACACAATATATCAAAGCCGTGTTATCTTGACTTGCGCCAGGGCCATGTGAGAACTATCATCTTTGCAAAAGCAAGATGAGAATGACATCCGAATCCAGTGAATGAATACCGGAAGGCCTAGAATGGGACTGATAATAAATGCATATGCTTTGTCATACTTTGGGTTCTCAACCAGGACTGGAGATCGTCTATTCAAACTCAATTACTACCTAATCTATACTCAAACCGAAGCTACTGATCAACTACGAACCCATCTTTGTGAGGCCTCATTGATATCGGCTGCGTCAATCCTGGGCGCAGAGTCTGAGCATTATCAAGCAGATTCACGCCAAGCCCTGGGCCGTTCGGAATATCGACGAATCCATCAACCACCGCAGGTACATGATCAACAATGTTGGCACCCAAATGCTCCAGCGTCGACGTAAACACTCCGGCTTCAAACCCTGTAGCGTATTCCTGTATAGCAAAGTTCGGGATGGCGGCAGCAATCTGCAAGCAAGCAGCAAGCCCAATAGGCGAGAGTGGGTTGTGAGGGACAACCTGAATGTGGTGAGCCTCTGCCATGGCAGCAACCTTCTTGGCGCCAGTAATGCCTCCACAGACAGCCACATCAATACGGGCGTACTCGACAGCGTTTCTGGCAAACAAGGCTTGGAACTCGTAGATGGTGCAGAAGCGCTCGCCAGTAGCAATGGGGACAGAGAGACGGTCTGCAACGCGAGCCATGGCATCTGCATTCTCAGGCCTGATGGGATCCTCGACGAACATTGGCCGTGTATCCTCGATGGCATTGCAGAAGGTCATCGCTTCAGCGGGCGTGAGACGGCGATGCAGTTCGATGAGTAGATCAACCTTGTCTCCAACCACCTCTCGCATACGGCGGACGTTGTTGATGGCGTCGTCCATTTTCTTGATGTGTGTTTTGAAATAAACCTGATCGTTTCCCTCGTCTAGGAAGGGGTTGATGTGGCCAAAGGCGGTGTAGCCAAGATCCATCTTGCGTTTGCATTCTTCTAGAACCCTGTCGATGGTCTTCTCATAGATATGACCGTAAACACGAGCCTTGGTTCTGCAGGGACCACCGAGAAGCTCGTAAATCGGCACGCCAAGCGTCTTGCCCTTGATGTCCCAGAGTGCAATGTCGATTCCAGAGATGGCTGCGTTGATGGCCAGACCTTGGAAATAGCTGAAGCGGTGCATGACATTCCAGTGGTGTTCGATATGAGCGGCTGGCTTTCCAACCAGATACTCTGCGAAGCGCTCGACTACCGTAGCAGAAGCTGTGATGTGTCCCCAGATGCCACATTCTCCATAGCCAATGATTCCGTAGTTGGTCTCTATCTTGACGAACATGAATTGTCCGACGTGAAGAGGCACGACGGACTTGATGAGTTGTTCAGAGGACGACATCTGCTACTGTTAGCACTCATACTCGCCGTGAAGCACTAGTCAATACTCACTTTGTAAGATACGTGATAGTTGATAGATGTGATAGCTTGAGAAGTCAGTATTCGCCTCGTTAAGAGTATACCGTGCTTTTGTGTTCAATTGCTTCAGTTGTTGTTGTTGGACATAAACTTACTTTCCATGTCCTACATCGGAGGCCTTCGGCTCCCCACACTTGAAGCTTCCTCCACCGGGATCGACCCCCACAGCGCCGTGAAACGCCGTGAAACTGCGATCTTGATAAAACAACAGGCTATGGAAAAGCCGGTATCGGATGAAATCGCAGTTATAGAGACTTCTCTAAAGTTAAGCGCGAAGAGGCGAGTTAAAGATGGTAAGAAATTAATGTCAACATAGCAGCTATGACATAGTTGCTGCTTGATGTCTCACATGATACGTCGGCCCTGTATGTGATCAGGCACATTGAAATGAATTTACCAGCAAGTTCAAACGCAAATGGCTGTATTGGGCTTGGAATCAGCTATTATCCAATGCTTACTTCATCTTGTTATTATAGTAAAGCTATTCGCTAAGTGTTTGAAGAACTTTGTCGAGCTTCCACGGCTCTTCTTGGGGCTATTTAATAACCCTCACTTGGCCCCAGTAAAGAGAAAATCAATAAAGTCTTGGTATTTTGTGAGCTTTGACGTAAATTGAGTGAAGACAAAGTTTGAGTAGATTTACATATCTATGCTGCGCAGCTTGAAAAGTGTTGTACGTTCTTCCTTATATAGATGTCGTCTTTGCTCATAGCTACCAGGGCAGATCAAAGCTGCCCAATAAGTTCTAGGTCTGTCCACAATTGACCTCCTACACAATACTTGGTTGAACTTGAGCCAACTGGCTAACTCGAGTCTTCGAGGCATTTACCTCGGAGTGATCCTTAGTGAGACAATTCCATGGACCGAATACTGCTGGCTCTAATGCGTATGTAGATGAATCGGTATCACGATGAACGGCCACCAAGTGGGTAACGTACGTGGCAACCGCTACTCCGATTGTTTCACTCAGTTAGTAGCGCTTTGATGTGCGAGGTGTTGGGATAGCTACCCTCAAGTATCATCCTGACCATCAGTACCAGAGTCTAGATCGATGCTGTTCCAGCTGGCCCAAGACTGATACTTGCTTCCAACTACCACAATTTGATGTATTAAACTATCTTTCAAAGTTTACGCTTTGAATCCCATCTGTGTCGAGGAAGAAAAAGAAAGCTACGTTACACACGCAATCTCTGGACCAATCAGAACCGACAAAGTAAATTATCTTGGGTCTCAGGAAAATGGGTATGTCCTCGGTAAACCGGCATGGCGCAATCGAGCTCAGTCCAATTCAAACAACCAACAAGCCAATCAACATCGGCCGAGGTAATGATCGCTTCTCCCTGTCAAACCAAAGTTCTGACAAAAACGGGAGAGGCGGGTTCTAGTGCGAGTCCTTGTATGAGACAATAAGCGGCTCAACCGTTAGACACATGGACAAGTTGCCACAAAAGGCAAGGTCACAGCACACCAACTTCAGAGGGCTAAAATGGCGGCCCGTATCGACGAACTTGATACCGGTATGAAGGTTCGTTTGTGTATAGCTAGTACGAATGGGGCAGGAGGGTAAGGTTGCACCATGTTGTTGTGAAGTTATGAGGTGACAATCCACAGCCAGACATATCACACAGGAGCAAAAGTTCCCATGCACAGAGGCTATCGTTTGCAAAAGGACTCCCAGAAACTTGGAAGGCCCGAACACGCGGGGCTAATAAACGATGGCCGGGGTATCCGATCTTGGGCCCAGACTCGACGCATGTTACATTGCCTTATCATCCGGGGCGATGGTATCAACCGCCATCAAACTAACGATATGATCCCAAATAAAGGCTGGCAGGTCCTCGAGTTGAACATGTATATGGAGCACAAAATGGACCACGCCAGCTCCAAAACATAGCTGCGAAATTGTTATCCAACGATCTTTTCTCTCTACTACCCCATTGAGAGATTTGAATAACCTTTTCGAGCATGTCGTCCACCAGCAATGAGCCCAAGGGGCTTCATAGCTCCGAGGGCGCCTTCGAGACCTCGATTTTCCCGGCAACCAGTCCCCCAGACAGCCTGGACGAGAAGTCCTCCAACCCGTCCAAGAACGCGGTACTCAATCCCAATGTCCAAGATGTGTCTCATGATCACCCCAGCGACGACAGCGATCAAGAGAGTAAAGACGTCATCATCATCACCGGTGCTGATGCCGCTCGCCATCTACTCCCCATGAGAGACGACGGTGACAGCGCTTTGACCTTTCGAAGCATAGTTTTGGCCTCTGGCCTCTCTTGCTTCCAAGCTGTCATGTATCAGATTTACACTGTCGGTAACAATCCTTTCGATCTGTTCTCAACGTCTACTAACCTTTTATCCTACAGTTCAAGCCTACAACCATCACCATCCAGGGAACCTTCATTGTCCTCATCTCTTACTTCATCGGAAAGGCTTGGGCATTCACTCTCCCCCGTGGCGACAAGTTTGAAGCTCGATGGAGAGCCAATGGCAACACGGGCCCGCTACCCTTCTGGCTCCGTGTCATCAAGTTTATCAACCCCGGACCCTGGGGCCTCAAAGAACATTCTATCTGTGCCATCACGGCTACTTCTGCCTCCAACGCCAGCGCCAGTGTACAAGTGTTTGCCGCCCAGGACCTTTTCTATAACATGTCTCTAAGTGCAACCACTGTCATTCTGAGCACCATTTCCATCGGTTTGTTCGGCTATGGCATCTGTGGTGTGATGCGTCCTATTGCCGTCTGGCATGTCGATGCTGTCTTCTGGAGTAACCTGCCCACTGTCAAGACTCTTCAGGGTCTTCACTGGCAAGAGGTCAAGAACTCTAAGCCTATCCGATACTTTTGGTATGCTTTTACAGGCATGTCAATCTGGGAGATCTTCCCTGCCTATATCTTTCCTTGGCTAAACTCGGTTTCGATTCCGGTATGTTGCCCTAGAGTGTCATGACAGTCGTACTATTACTAACCATGCAATAAAGTGTCTGGCAGCCATGAATGCGACAGGCAAAAAGGCCCAGGATCTTACAAACATCTTTGGTGGTGCTACCAATAACGAGGGCCTTGGCCTTTTTACCTTCTCTCTTGATTGGCAATACGTGAGTTCTTACCCCATCTCTACAGTTGTGTCAAAGCTAACATGAATAGATTACCTCATTTAACACCTCCCTCACTCTTCCCCTTCAAACTCACATGGCTGCTGGCTTCCTTACTTGCTACATTGTCATGGTTGGTATCTACTACGGCAATGGCTGGGGCGCCAAGTCGCTCCCCTTTATGTCCACTCGGCTTCTTATGGAGAACGGTACCAGATATCCCATTGATTTGGTGTTTGAAGGTGGAACTCTCAATGAGACGCGTCTGTATGAAGTTGGTCTGCCCAGGTTGGCTGGCACCTTTGCGTATGCTATGTTCATGGCCAATGCTGCTGTAAGTCGTTAACCTGATCTTGTTGGTACTTGCATCTAACTATTTGGCAGATTGGTGCCCTTATCCTTCACTGCATTCTCTTCTGGGGTAAAGATGTAGTCAATGCTTTCAAGAGCGCCAAGTCTGGCCGATTTGACGACCGCCACCACCAACACATGGCCAAACACTACAGTGAAGTCCCCTGGTGGTGGTATGGGCTTATCCTTTTTGGCAGCTTCATCCTGGGTCTCGTAGTTGTCCTCAAGGAGCACATCACCCTTCCCGTTTGGGGATATGTGGTCTCGCTCATTCTGGGTATAGTTATTGCGCCAGTTGTAAGGTCGCCTCATCTTCTTGCTTCACTGATGATACTGACTGCATCATACAGAGCACTCTGCTTTTCTCTCGCTACGGAAACGGAATTGCCACCAACAATCTTTCAAAGATGTTGGCTGGTTTAATGCTACCAGGCAAACCTGTTGGTAATATGTACTTTGCGGCGTGGTCCCACAATGTCATTGTAAATGCTCTCAACCTGTCGAGTGATCTGAAGATGGGTGAATACCGTAAGTTTGTCATCCTCTGTGTCGAGCCACCCACTAACGCAAAACTCCAGTCAAGATTCCTCCCCGAGTCATGTTCCTCACCCAAGTGTGGGGAACTATCCTTGGGGGATTTATCAACTACGCCGTCATGATCAGCATCGTTGGTAGTAACCGTGAACTCCTCCGTGATGGTAACGGCAACTCGTCTTGGAGTGGTGCCAACATGCAGTCATACAACACCAACGCCACCTCCTGGGCCCTTGCGGGCTACCTCTACAAGCTTGGCGGTACTTATGAGCTGGTTCCATTCGGTTTGCTTGTCGGCGCCGGTTTGGTTGTTATCCACCGAATCTTTTACAAGGTAAGTCTGGTGAAGCTGTCATTCCCTGGACCCCAGCTAAGTCTTTCTAGTTCTTCCCCAAGATCAAGAGTCTGGACGTTGCAGACATCAATCTTCCCCAATTCATCCAATTCGCCGGCTTCATTCCCTACAACCAGAGCCAGACTTGTGTTATCCTCAGTCAGCTGGGAGCTGGTTTCTTTGTCCAATACTACCTCCGAAACTACCGCCCACGAATTTTCAAGGACTATTCCTACCTGGTAACTGGTGCTTTTGACGGTGCCAGTCTTACGGTTCTCTTTATTCTCTCCTTTGCTGTGTTCGGTGCTGGTGGACGTGGACACCCATTCCCTAGCTGGTGGGGAAACAATGTCAATGGCAACTATGATCACTGTCCTGTAGCAGAATAGAGTTGTCTGAGGCTTCAGGTGGACTTTACTATGGCAGGATTATTGATAGTAATTGAAGTGCTTTACTTAATGACATATTCTCTCTGAAAGTGAGTTGCTTTGAGGACTCGTATATTGCCAGTCTTGTCAAGTACAGCCGAGAGAGCTTCTATGTTGGGCAATACGCATGAGGATATCGGTTTCTATAGTTATAAACATAATACCACGATGCCTTCATTCTGGCAACTAACTGTGAATAGAGCTGTGTCAAGTCCTGATCTATCCCTTGGGGATATGCATAGGCCTTTCGGTAAAAAAAGAAAAATAAACATAACACTCCGCAAGCGCGTATCCAAGACGACCTCTCTACTCAACCTAGGTAATAACTTATTAGACATATTGTTTGTCACTTCCGCTCAAAGAGTACCCGGAGATGAGTACTAACTACTCTTCCCAATAGCCTACATAACCCTAGGTGAACCATTACTACTCTCAATCCCCTCTGAGACCCTTGGCGATGGCTGTTTTTTTACCGCCGCCACTAATGAAATTTCACTATCTTTGCCTCTGTAGTCGAACTGCCTGTCTTCTAGTGGGAAAGAATTTGAATCGGGAAGTCTAACGTTCCCAAATGTAGAGGTCGATCTTATTCTTCCCGCATATGAAGAACCTTTGCGGGATTTGTTATCGCGGAAGAAGTATGCGAACATGGACCGACTGAGAGCGAGGTTGGCGCCTACAATTCCAAGGTAGAGTTCGAGGTTGGACCAGATTGCCGTAATGGCGTACACCCCTAAGCACAAAAAGGTTAGTGGTAGGCTTTCCAACGCTAGAGGAGGGCTTGATAAGCTTACAACTTAAATCCGATGTCTGTATACCGAGAGACGCTGCACGAGCAATTCCGAAGCCGGTTGCGCTGTCGAACATGTTAAATACTGGTGACTTGTTGCTGATGGAACATATAAACCTACACTAGACCCAGGCTCATCAAGCCCCAGACGGAAATCTTTGTCTTTAACGGGAGACTGACTTTCCACATGACAAAGACTGGTAGCAAGGAGCAGACGATGTCTGTGATGATAGAGTACGCTGGATATAATAGGTCAGTAAATCCCTCGTCATAATCGTGGAGGACGTACGTACTGATGGTAGCGTAGATGGCGTAGATGCGAACACGCGGATCCCAGCATTTACCAACACCTGTCCAATATGCGTTTACCGGATCGCATTCCGCAAGCAGAATAATAATGCAGGTGGAGTTTGTGATAACCAAGCCGGCCATGACAGCCCACGCTGAATATTTAACCGGCTTTGTATCCTTGATACGCAACAGGAGGAGCAGGATCGAGACCTTGAGGAGGCATATGCTGGCAAAGAGCAGAAGCTGAGCGACCCATCCGAGCATGTTGTTGCGCGAGTAATCTTCGGGTTCGATATACCACCTGTGTCTTCCATTGCCAACGCTGACTTGGGCTACCTGTACACCAAATCGAGCGATACCGAACAGAGTGACGATGACAATGGTGTAGTCGTCCCATCCTAGCGACCGTAGGCCTGACCTGACCCATATGCGTAGACTCGTGGTGATGATGACAAGGGCGATGCAGGCACCAGACACTCCTAGTAGAGCTGGCCCGACATTCTCATCTGGTGGCAAGGGATCGGGTGGTACTACGGTGGCCATGAATGTTGACACGTAGATCGAGGAGAGCGAGAGCGAGAGAGGGGGGAGAGAAAAGATCAACAAGATAAGATCGAAAGCATGTAACCCGGGGTCATGCTTAAGTATGGGTACATTGTTCTTGGCTTGGGCTAAGGGATACCGTATGGCATCAGATCATACAGTGAACTATTAGTTCAGCTCCTCGAACGCTTATGTTCTGAAAGGGCACTGCCGGATGAATAAAGCCTCAATACTTTCTATCTCCTCGGTTGGTGCTAAAATGGGTTCGATTTCCTGCCTTGCATCCGATCACGTCGCATTCTACAGCAAATTTAGCACTCGACGCCATGCCGACTAGGCTGGTTATGAGCGTGTATGTCACCTTACTTTTGCTAGTCGACATGGGGAGTTGTTCACAGTTCTATGTGGCCCCATCTGTCACTCCATTCATGGTTACGCTATTAACTAAGAACCCCAGTTGACCAGGTCCAGGGTTATCTGATTCGTGGCATGAAGAAGAAACCGTTGATTAGTCCCGCCTTAAAAAAACTCTATTCTGCATTGACAAGGGTTCAAGGTTTGGTCTAGGTAAGGATGCCTGGTCTTAGTCCACCTATTTCAGGGCTTGGTCCGATATAACGGCTCAGGGTCTTTCAGGGATACTCACCAGTTCCCCGTCTCGACACGGCCGTAATACGGAGCAATGCCTTGATTAGATAGGGGTAGTGACAAGCTTTAGGCGAAGAAATAGCTTAATCCCTAGGTATTCCCTTCTTTCTCCTCCCGCGTCTTCGCTCCCGCATGACTCGCAGGTTCTGTGTGAATACGGGATCGCATACTACGCAGTAACTTTCGGAATTTGTTTCATCGACACATCGGCTCCTTACGCTCCGTCATGCATGTCAAGTCGCATCTGTTGCTGTCTCTTGCGGCAGCCGCAGTCGCAGCACCGTCTCAAGAGGCGTACGACTATGTGAGTCCAGTCTCAGCCTTCGGATGGCATGAACCGCACGAACCAGGATCCTCAAACTAACTAGTTGCTCCCTGACAGATCGTGGTAGGAGGCGGTACTGCGGGAGTAGCAGTCGCTGCTCGTCTCAGCAAAGGCCTTCCTTCATCCAAGATTCTACTCGTCGAAGCTGGCCCCGCTGCCTGGGATGAGCCAAAGATCAACATCCCTGGTATGAAGGGCACGACCCTGGGGACTAAATACGACTGGAACTTCACTACCGTTCCTCAGCCTGGCGCCAACGAGAGAGTCCTGCCTGTAAATCGCGGCAAGGTCTTGGGTGGCAGCTCTGCCCTCAATCTCATGACGTATGACCGCGCTGCTGCGGCTGAATATGACACCTGGGAAGCCCTGGGGAATCCGGGATGGAACTGGAAGACCATGATCAAAGCCATGACCAAGGCTGAAACATTTACCGGCAAGAACACTGACACTTACGGCTCCAAGGGTGTAGGTGACAG
The DNA here is from genome assembly GCA_013623665.1 of Fusarium sublunatum. Lineage (NCBI taxonomy): Eukaryota > Fungi > Ascomycota > Sordariomycetes > Hypocreales > Nectriaceae > Fusarium > Fusarium sublunatum. Next base: position 30,877 of record JABFFF010000007.1, read on the forward strand.
CGGCCCCGTCAAGGCCGTTATTAACCGCGTTATCCCCGAACACCAAGAGACATGGATTCCTACTCTGAACAAGCTTGGAGTGCGCAAGAACCTCGAGTCGCTTGGAGGAGACCCTCTGGGTGTCATGTACCAACCCAGTAGTGTCGACCCTGCGCACTACAACCGTTCCTACAGCGCCAACGCCTATACAGAGATCGCGGGCCCTAATCTCGAGATTCTCACCGATACTACAGTCGCCAAGGTCTTGATCAGCTCCAGCGGCAAGCAAGCTGTTGCTACTGGGGTTACCCTTCGCGACGGAACCTCTATCAAAGCGCGCAAAGAGGTGGTTCTGTCAGCTGGCTCAATCCAAAGCCCTGGCTTGCTGGAGCAGTCCGGTATAGGCAGCAAATCTATCCTCGCCGCCGCCGGGATCAACCAAGTCGTCGACCTCCCCGGCGTCGGTGAGAACCTCCAGGACCATCTCCGTGTCATGACTTCGTACCAGCTTAAGGAAGGGTATACTTCTATTGATGCGCTCCGCAGTAATGCTACACTTGCTGCCGAGGAGCTCGCACTCTGGAATGCTGGTAAACGCTCTCTATACGACTATACCGGTAGTGCTTATACTTTCTCCACCTGGAAGCAAGCTATTGGTAATGATGCCAAATTGGTCTCTCTTGCAAAGCAGGCTGTTGCTAAGGATGCTAGCAAGGTTGACAAGAAAAAAATGGATCTTCTCAAAGACGCTTCGGTTCCCCAGCTCGAGGTCATCTTTTCCGATGGCTACACCGGAGTCAAGGGTTATCCAGCCGGTACGTCTCCTTTGTTCGGCAAGAATTTTTTCAGTCTTATTGCTGTTGTTATGCATCCCTTGAGCCGTGGAAGCGTTCACATCAACCCATCTGACCCTGCTGGAAAGCCCATTATCAACCCTAACTACCTCAGCAACGCTCATGACGTGGAAGCTGTCATGCAAGCCGTCAAGTACAACCGTAAAATCGCAACCACCGAGCCCATGAAGTCAGTGTGGGAGAACGAATACGAGCCTGGTTTGGACAATGTCAAGACAGATGAACAGCTCAGAGATTACGTTCTCGACACTACACTCAGCATCTTCCACCCTAGTGGCACATGCGCGATGCTTCCTAAAGCAGACAGTGGTGTTGTCGATTCCAAGCTCAAAGTCTATAGTGTCAAGAATCTCCGGGTTGCAGATGCCAGTATCATACCTCTTTTGATCTCTGCGCATATCCAGACAGCTGTATACGGCATTGCTGAGATTGCTGCTGAACTCATTATTGCGGATGCAAAGTAAGCGATCTGAGCGTCGCACTATTCCTATTATCCAGACATACCATTCATTCAGTATCATTATTGAGATCGCTTAAAATGCCAAATTGGATTACAGGCGGGGACGATTTGCTGGCGAAATTATTGCAAGCCACAAACGCAAATATGTTAACCAAGGCTGAAGAGAATACGATGCCCATTTGAAATTCCGTTATATATAGCTATGGTCTCGATCTAATGTTGAAATCTAATGCGGCAAATTTGTCGTTTGTTGCTCTTTTTTGGAAAGACACCAAGGTCCGGGATACGCATGAGACAGGGTGCCAAAAGATGTGACTTATTATCTCGTTAGCGGCCCTGACACTCTCCAATCCTGATGTATCATCATTGGAGAAAGCAGCTGGTGATCCATTCCATCTCCATCTGCACAATTGTTTTCAGGGGGCTAGGAAGGGAGATACATAACCGGAACGTGTGGGCACCGGCGAAAGATATATTCAAACTTAAGGGTGCCGATCGAAAATAATACACTTATCCTTGTTTATAATTATCTATAATATTTAAATATTCTAGCACATCTAGGGTAACAAGCAAGTACCGTATTCTGTTGGCAAAGTGACACGGGAGAGTAGAGCAGAAAACATCTAAACATAGTAACACTAAACTTACCTAAGAGACTTCTTATGGGTCTTTCTTCTTCACCGCAATCACAAGACAGGGAAGCGTCACACTTGGTAGCACTCCAGCCACAGATCAGTCACAAGCCACGAACAAGCCTTGCTGTCTTGGACTATTCGACGCGTTAAAGACCATGTATTCGAGACCCGGTGCTGGTGTTTCAGAGATTACGATCTACTGATATAGCTTGATATGGTTCACCGAAATGGCAGGATACCGCAGAATACAGCTGGGCTAGTTCTTGCCTTGCTGTCTCGGGATTGTTCGATTCCAGCGTGATTTCACTTATCTCGACCAAGGAAGGAGATGCTTTGCAGAAATTGGTTTGGTTTTTACTATAATGGCACCTAGCTGACGCTTTATAGAATAGAAAGGAAGAATCGAAAAGTTTCCAAGCGATAAGAATCTCTATTAGAGTAGAGGTAAAACATATCTTAAAAGGTAATTTTAATTAACAGATTGTTATAAGAAGTATGTTGTCTTTAATAAGATGATAGCAGTAGTAGTGAGAAGTATTAAATAAAGTAGTATAATAATATATTATACTATTAAATAGATAATAAACTATAAGTTTTATTAATAACAGGGATAACACTGTAAAGCTTATGCACTACAGCTATTATCTAGATATTGTGCTTTATTACTTACTATATCCCTTAAGTAAGATTCCAGTTTATTTATAGAAAGGCGAGTTTATAGCAAGCTGGGTACTTTGGCGGAGCAACTTCTGATTCAAAGTTGACCAGAAATAAACAAACGTGGTAAGAGGGATGTGAAATACATCAACGTTGATTCTTGGTATTCAGCATGTATAACTATAAAGTGGCACAATAACATGACCAAGACTGATCCTATGAAACATCCGCTGACAAGACCACCACAGGACCTTTTTAAGCGAAAGAAAAGGTGTTAGTGTCATCGTGGATGATAGTGACAGAGTTGGTCTGGCGGGCAACAAAGTCAACAGCCATGCTGTCTCCGATCATCTCAACCTTGACCAGCTGTCCGACCTCGAAGTTGTTTCCGAAGGTGACGTAGTAGGTAGCCTTGGGTTGAATCTGGTACTTGACGTTGGGAGCGGGGTGGAAGGTAGCCATGGCAGTGCTGATATCACCGTCCTTGGAGGTAGCAATACCAATAAGAAGGTTGTCTAGAAGAAGGGGAGTTAGCGGTTTATCAAAGTTCGGAGGCAGAGAGATGACCTACTGGCTTTGGCATCGGCGAGAGTGAAGGCGTTCTCAGGCTTGAAGGAAGTGTCGAACTGGAAGTTGGCGATCTTGCCCTGTCCAGGTGTTGTAGGGTCACCGAGGTCGACAGACTGCTTGTCATAGACAACAAGAGGGACGGTAGAGCCCAGGGTGGTCTTTCCACCAGACAGCTGACCAAGCTTAATAGGAGCTGTCTTGCTGATGGTGACCTTGCCACCGCTTCCTGGCTGGCCCTCAGTAACACCGCAGATGGCAAAGTAGTTGGTAGAGACCTCGAAGCTGGCAACGCCGTTGTTGGGAGTGCGCTTGGCAGTCTTCATGATGTTGCTCCAGATGTCACCGCCAGTGGCGCCACCAGCAACGGTAGGGCGCTCATTGAAGAAGCTGTAGTCCTGGCTGGAGCCACTCTGGTTCTTGATGGTGATCTTGTAGGAAGCCATATTGGATGATAATGTGGATAAGTGGATATTGTATAGTAAGAATTGGGATAGTGTGATGAAGAGGAGCTGTTGATGATAAGATGAACATGCACTTGAAGGGGAATTGAACCTCTTTAAATACTTGAGAAGACAAATGATGTACCGCTCTATTACCTCTCAATCGCATATAGGTTCTCAGTATTATCAAATTGCCCATGTTGTTCAGCGGTTGCAATTGTAGTGTGGCAGACCATTTCAGAGCTGAAACCTAATCAACATTAGGAAACGCCACAAATATGCCCCTGTAGGCCAAGATGAGCGTAAGCCGCTCGGCATTCCAGTCGGGTTGTTGTGCCATTTCCCTTTTGATCCCTAGCGCTATCACCCGTCCAATATCTTCCAGATCGCCCCCTTCTACACCTCTCTTCTTCTGCTTACCCCTCTCATCCATCATCTGCACGGAGTCCGTTTAGATACGCAGGCAGCCATGCTGGTCCAGACGGGTAGTCAGAATGAGACCTATTCTTTTACCGTCTACAACAAGTCGGACCAGAAATACAGCTACACTCTTTACACCGACCCGCCTACTGTCGACCCACCGGTCGAGCACATTTCTTCTCATGCGATATGCGTTGCTAAGAGCATCCCTCCAGGAGATGGCATCGCCACATTCATCATCCAGAGCAACAACTTCTATGCTATCTGTGGCAGCATGTACCAGGACGAGTCTGCACAGATGTACGCCCTAGATCGGAAGCCCGTTAGGCTCGGGACAGGGATTGGCTCGACCCTAAAGCCCGGCACTACGTGCATACTCCAAACATCCCCAGACAACCATTCTTTTGACTCACTGAAGGAGGTTGAACCGGGTGATGGTAAGACCGGGGCCTTTTGCCTCAAGACAGAAATCTTCTCTCATAAAGAGGCCGAGAGCAGTATGTTGAGATATGACAGAGAGACAGGATTTGTTGAGTTAAGCTGACTTGCATACAACAGACGGGTACATGTTTGCTCTTGGCCTTAGTACTGCCCCAAATGCTCATGTCGGAGTTCACGCATCCTTCATCCCATCCCCCAATCTCCCATATCAAATCAAACCCAGCAAAGTCTATCACATTGTAGCGGTGGCGCTTCGTGTCAATGATGAGATCACAAAGGACAAGGTGGACGACTCTAAGGCTGTCAAAATTGACTTCACCACGAGCTCGCTAGATGTGCACATCATCCATGACACCGAGAATACGTTGTCCATTCTCAGTGAGCCACCTATTGTGTCTCGGCTCTGAAGAAATTCCAAACCTGACTTCTTTTCAAGATGTCGCTGTCTTTCATGATGGCGCTGACCGCGTGCTCTATGTCTTGGATGTCTTGGAGCTGCCACATCTGCCCATCTTGGATGCTCCACTGATAGAACTGATCCTGGGCATCTTTGAGGAGAAACGTGTCTGCCTTGGTGTCTCGGATGATAGGCTGAAGACCGACGAGCCCGAAATCGGCTGATAGATTGGGCTTTGTCGGGTCAAAGTAGGTAGCCAGGGCCAGATCTTCAGGCTTATTGGACCAGGTGCAGTCTTTGGGCAGCTCGACTGAGACCGGCTTCTGGATAGGAACAGGGGGAGGATTGCTTGGATCTTCCTCGTCGCCTTCTAGGGTGACACCATCGGGAAGGGTTCTCATTCTGGTATTGTAGGCAGTGTTGATAGGGTGAATGGTGGATTGGTGGTGGAGATCTAATGGCAAGTAGCAGTGTAACCTGCATTTAAATATTTAGGATTCTTGTCTGTGACATTTGATTGGTCGTCGTCGAGAGCTGAATTGTTAGGTATTGAGCGGTCTAGAATAGCAACCCCAGCTCTGTGCGCAAATCTGTTGACATATCATAGATAGACCCGGATCATTTGCAGTTTCTGGTCTTGTAAGATGAATCCGGTGTGCTGCATTTGTTGAGTAAGTAAGCGCTTTCGCATTATCACATATTTCAGCAAGCCACTCTTGCGGTGAGGTTGAGGTGATGAGGAGAATGTATGGGGGTTAGCGTCATCATGTCTCGGTCTCACAAGTGATAGACATGAATCTGCAGAGGGTATTGAGTGCACTATGCAGCTTGAGGTACTTCAGGATTACGTGGACAGGGGCAAGAGGCTGCTAGTAGCTGTAGTGATAACTGAGACATTCTAGTTGTCTCTTGGCGATAGTCCGTCAAGCCTTTCCCAAATCTACTTCGTACCTAGACCATACAGTAGTCTAGATCGCCCCGGGCCGTGCGGGTTCTGCAGATTGCGGGGTATTGTGTCTTGACTAGACTATTTCGAGATTTTGCGGCATCGTGTTGCCCGCGCGAAGTGGTCTTAGCATTCTGAAGCTATCAACGCTATTGGACGCTCCACGGGAATATGTAGCCGCGTGTCTCATAGACTATCGATTGTCTTATACGAGCTGCACCTTTTATCACGCCCCAAACGCAGTAGGTCTTAGGTTCAGAGGCTGGCTGAAGTAAAACCGTTGAGAAAAAGCACAAACCAATGGTTCACTGCATGTGGTTGACGCGACACCGAGACACGGCTGGCGCAAAACGTATTGATCTGCTGCCTTAGTTAGTCTACAAGGGTTCTTGGCTGCTGCTGATAATGCCAAGAGACTTACATAGTTATTGCATAACTCCATGATAGCTTTTGTGAAACTCTCAGCGCCACAAAGTCATCTCTTGTCATAGATACGAACGACACCTTTGCTATCTTGAACGTCTCTGGAAATTACCTTTACCTTTGATCATGGCTTCCTGGTCCTCTTTTAAAGCCTTTGGTGGAAAGCTGGACGCGACATTCCTGAAGCCCCAACTCAGTGCAGATGGAAAACCTGACTATGATGCAACTGCATTCTCTTTCTACAAGTGGATCGAGGACTTGCGACAATCTCCGGAAAATCACGGAATACCTGCTGAGAAATCTCGAGATGTCGTGAATCTACTGAACCACTTCTTCCCAAAGCCAGCAGACGGGAAAAGGCTGTATCCGATCCGCATTTCCTCCAAGGGGGAAGAGACGGAATCTCTCCGCAAGATCGTTCCTGTAGAGGTTCAACTTGTTCCAGGAAAACCAAAGATTTCGATATCAGATGCACCCAACGCATTGGGTTACATTTTCAGCGTCACAACGCCCCCAGGCACAAACCCTCCGGGCTTTGAGGACTACCTTCTGCCCCTTGCCGCATGCTATTCATGGGCCATCTATCTCCTCTTTCTATGGCCTCAGACGGCTAGAACCCGAGTTTTGACGAACGTTCCAGCTGAGCTGAGCCTTGTATACCTTCCTACAGCTGGCTCAGGAACTATGAACTTCTGTCTTGGTTCTATGTGGTCTGGTGGAGACCCAGCAGATGTCAGCGGCTCTGGCATGATGGAAGATGATGAGAACGAGATGGACATCTGGCGAAGAAAAAACATGGTTGAACCATTGTTCTCCGCTAGTACTCTGGGTCTAGATTCTACCTGGGGTCCCAACATCCAACGCATCGCCGCACGTCGCCTGAACGAATACATTCTGGGACAAAAGCTAGATGACTACCAGAATACTCCGTTCCTCCAACCCTTGTTCGCTGCGGTCTTGTCGAATGTTCCAGGGCTACCAGCAGGCTTAGCTGGTCTCTCTGAATACATCCAAGCTATTTCTGTCGCCATCAAGGCGGAACTAGTTCAGCCTCTGGCGCAAGTCATCGATCCAGATTTCCTCATTTCGCACACAAAGCTGAGTCCAACCCTCATGGGCCTCTTGGGCGCAGTCCTCGATGCAATGAGACAAGACTTGGCGGAGATACAGCTTTTTGTACCTTTGCAGAAACTGCTGCAATTCTACTTGACGCCTCACATTCTGGATCCTCTCACAGGTCAGGAACTGATGCCGGGCCCAAACACCAAACCAATCGTCGATGGTGTCCTGGCCAGTATCCCCATTTTGTTCCCTGCAATGAAGACAAAGTTAGCGAGCCTCACTCACCACCTGAACAACACCCACGAGAGCAGCGATGATAAGATTGGGTTTATCGAACTTTCGTATTTCATTCCGAATAACCAATCGTACACCCGAAACCCAGAGTCATTCCCACTCTATGCCCTGTAGTAAGTTTTGCACGAACTACAAGCTTGAATACTGTTACTGACCTCAAGCAGCAATGGCCTAAGTGGCAACACTCCTGCAATTGGTCAACTTTCCGGGGTACGAGGAATCAAATTTTACCCTCGTTCCTTTGGGCACGCAGTTCTTGACGGCTCGTTAAGCGAAAGCCCATCGGCTGCCAACTTGGACAAGTCTACCTTTCGGCAGATCGAGGGTCAGGAAGTATCAGACGCAGTAGTTGGCCCGCCAGATGCCGAGGGTGCCATATTGATCCAGCTCCCCCGGCTGAAGCTCGACGGGGATCTGACTTCGTATAACCAGGATGCGAAGAGTGCTTGTCCCCGAACCATGGCTTTGAATGCAGATGATCAATGAAAACCCCCAGTAATTCAAGGGAGCCTTTTATCTACACTGCCATAAGACAGTCGGAGAGATTAAAGGAGTCGCTGATAAGTTGTCAATACGTAGGCAGAGATATTAGACACTCTGGTTTGCTTAGAGTAAAAAAGTATGACCAGATTCTTTTGAGTTGAAGACAAACTACCATATCAGACAGGCTGACTACTATTTGTTACATATCTACCTTCTTCCTCCTTTGTACTATTTTCGCCCTGTGTGATTGCCGATACCAAGATTTGCGACCAGCGTTCTAATGCTTTCGGCTTCTTAAAAGAATTTCAAAATCGGGATCCGGAGACACCTGTGCGGAATTAGCAGAGACTCTTCATAGTGTCGGTGGCATATTGACACTGACAAGAACCTCGAACTCATAATTAGGGGGTCTGGGCACGCCATCGCGTAACTTGATGTCGTAGTTGAGTAAAAGCTCTGCCATTATGAGCTTCACGTTTACAGTACTCAAATACCGGCCAGGGCAAGCATGCCGGCCAAAGCCCCAAGACAGATCGTCTTTCCCGACACTGTAATACATGTGTTTCTTTTCGTGACCGGAGGCCTGTCGCATCTTGTAAAATCGAAGACCGTCGAAATCCTTGGGGTTGTCGTAAAGTTCACTGTCTGCATGGATAGAGCAGGTATTGATCTCTAGCTTTGTGCCCTTTGGAATGAACTTGCCATCCGGAAGCGTTAGATCTGCGATCGCCGCTCGTTTGAAGGTAGCTAAACTTGATTAGAAGGTCTTGTAGTTGAGGTGGAAGTTTTGTTACGTACTGAGATCGGGAGAGTTGAATCGCTGGCTCTCTTTTAGGAAACCGTCGAGTTTCTCCATGGCAGAAACCGAACCTGCATTGAAGTTCCCATCCTGGTCTCTAGGAACAGACTCGACTTCCTGGCGAAGAATAGAGATGTATTCACGGTAAGCAGCGAGGTCATATATGGCCTGTGTGGTAGAGGAGAAGGTAGTGACAGTTCCAACAGCAATCAAGGTCACCTGATGGAGTAGCTGCGTTTCGACGTCGTTGGCGAGCCACTCATTTCGACCGGTGCTTAGGTGATCCAGCATAGTAGGGGGGTCCTCTAGATTGCCTCCTTTATTCTGTCGCTCCCGCATTGCTGCCATGACTCGCTTGCGTCCCTTGGCCCATTGGTCTTTAATTGCTAATCGCTCAGGGATAAACCTGTATACAAAAGGCCTAAGCCAGGGATGCCACTACTTCAGAGCCCGTATGCAGTCGAACGATGACAATACATAACCTGTGGATGCTGACAGCCATTCTTCATCAAGACTGGCAGCTGTTCCTTGAAATACACGCGCATTGTTCGTAGTCACAAGTCGTAGTACTCGATCATGCACCCTGACAGGGGTCCAATCTTTTCTCAGTTAGTAAAGTCAGTGCTTGCGCAGCGGAAACAAACCTTTGTATTGGCCGAGGACACTAGGCATGTTCTTTTGAACCATTCTATGGAGTATCGGTGCGAAAGCAGCTGGTATGGTAAGCCTATACTGTTCGTTATTTGAGTCCATCGAGAGAACTCACGAAGTGCCCCTGTCAGGTTTGCTTTGATAGCGTGAATGACATATTCTGGAGGACCGCCAAAGTACGTGTACTCTATTTGCATGTCCTGGTCCGGTCAGCTTTTGTCTCCTTCGATGAAAAACGACAAAGCACAGACATTATCGATCGAGGCTTTGAAACTGAGGGCAGGATGGCTCTTCAAGGCATCGAGGAAGCTTGGAGGGATGACGACCTTGATGCCTGTAGACATGTCAGCCTCAAGAAAGGAAGCCATGGATGTTAGTCAAACCATCTTATGTTTCGATTCCGAATGCCTCGTTTTTAAACTATCATGTTAGCCTAGATCTACGTGAATGATGACCTGGCTTACCTTGGCATAGCCTTTGGCCATGACAGCTCGAGAATTGAAGCAGTATTCAAGAGCACGTTGCCTGGAGTTAGTAATCTCATCCTTGAGTAACACTTTTACTTTGGGCTTGCGACTTGACATCCAACGACTCGAGATGCTGAGCAGCGCCATGGCGACTACTACAATCCCGGCGACCAGGATCAGTTTTGCATCGGTGCGATCATAAGAACACCAGTCCAGTGTTGAAAATCAACCCGATAATTTGAAGAAGATTGGGTTGCCATAGTTTCAGCGTCCATATGCGGTGGGCTCAAATGATGCATCCAAGTTTTGTGAGCGGACTCCGTTGGGTATTTGATATCAAGAGGTTTGACTGATCATTATCACATCTGGTGATTTACGAGATGTTACAATGTGTGCTACAAGCGTATCAAAGCCTATTGTTCTAGAATGCGGTTCTCTAATTGATCAAAGCACAGCCCCTATTATGTGTACTGATCGTTCTCAAGCCACTCTCCATTGTCCAGACTCATGGTACCTGGGCTGTTAGAACAAACATTCCCCCAGAACAGTTAGCTGCTGGTTGCTAGGTCATCATGTGTGGCCTTAGAAGCCACTTCTCGCCAATGAAACTTTGGCCAAGGCAACTAACCTTTGTCTCGAGATTGGCTAAAGCACGGATGACAATGTGGCTGTGAGAACAATAGTAACTCAGCCAAAACAGAGAAGCATTGGTAAAAATGATAGTGTACAGTCATTAGTTTAGTATTCTATCACGACTATGATTAATAGCAGAGTGAAAGTCAGAACTTAAGAGTACATAGGGGTTAGCATGTATACAGAGACCCTAGTCAACTCCCTGAGCTCAGAGGAATGCCGAGCAAGCCTGAACTAGGAACGCAGTGGGAGAGTACCATTGTGTTCAAAGCCGCCGTCTGTTATTTTCAGAGCCTCGTATTGGTTCACCTTTGACCTTTTGTTTAACCTGCATCCCGCCGAAACCTTCACGGGCAGCCACGCACAACAACACGACCCGATGAGCCATCCATTGGCCCGTCCTTCATTTCTGACAGACCTCTGAGAAGAAGAAAGGGCGTAGTAAAGAGACAGAGGACAACTGATAACCTAAGATGGCAGCTTCTGTCAGCACCAGAGCCTTGTAATACGAGCGTAACCTCGTTATATACTGCTGTTGCGGTCGTTGCCCAAGTCCGGCGTCACCTCGTTACATAGGTGTTGGCTTGTACTATGTAACGTGGGCGTTACTTTGTAACCTCGGCACTACATAGGTGAAGGGGCTGACTTTTAAATTGTCAACATAGTACCAAGACCGAGGGTTTAAATCTTTTGTCTCCTATAAACTCAGGCATTCACTCCTGTTAACCTCGTACAGCTCACATGCTACTTTCTCATTAATACACCCTTTTTCCTGTTAAAGAAACGCACTGACGTTAAAGAATACAATCATATATTCCCTTTGGTAAGTCTCTGTCTACCTTGATATAACTTATCAGTTCGTCTAATTAACAAACAGGTAGCTTGCAATCTACCATGATACGTCCAAATAGTTTCAGCATCATAGCCCTCCTTTGGGCTGCTACCGCTGTATCTGCATTACACTGCCGACAGATTCATTTCAAATTTGACACAGATCGTGTATTCCCTTTCAACTGTGACGTCGGTTGCAACGGTGCTGTCAACGGTGCTTTCGAGGACTATGGCAAGAGCATAGATCCATGCCAAGCGTCAGGACTTCCTGTTCTCGCCAACATCGGGATTTAAGACCGAGGACCAGAGACTGAAGGTCGAAGATGCCTGTGTACCTTGGAGATGCACATACGGAGAGTCCACAAATACAATCAGGGGCGTTCTAAATCCTTTAGGTGTGATCCCTTGGGGTTTTCGGAAAGGATTGCCAAGATGATAACTATCAAAAAGAAAATCAAATGGACAGCTCAACAACCTTATATTGCGAATAATGACGTTTGGTGCGCTAGTACGGGGAAATGATAAAGTCAATCTGGAACAATTCACTTTACATTAATCCATATTTGACCTCGACAACTCATGCCAATTGACGATGTTATAAAATATTCCATCCCTGAACATAATAACGACATCGATATACACATTTTCATATCTGATGATTTGCAGAATGCCACGATGTGTTACCTATATGTATCAAAACCAGCTGTTCTAAGATACAGTTCTTGAATTAATTAAAGTATAGCACCCATTGTACATACTGCTCGCTTTTAGCCATTCTCAAATCATTGTCTTTTATCTAGACTTATAGGGTCGCGGACTGTTAGAGTAAATATTATACTCGACTAGTCAGCTGCTGCTGTCATGTGTGGCCCGAAAGCCACTGCAACGTAACATTGGCCAAGGCTACTAACCTATTACGATAATGTGGCTGTGAGAACAATAGTAACTCAGCCAAGGAGAGAAGCATTTGTTGGCGTATAGTTCAGTCCCTGAATGAGTATTAGTTTAGTACTTGTTCTCCACTATTTGCACGATTGTTGAGAGGAAGCATGACTGATAGCCTAGCATAACGGCTTAGTATCAGCATTGAGGCCTGTTAATACGAGCGCAACCTCGTAATATACTCCTGTTGCAGGCGTTGCTTTGTGTAGCAAGCGGAAGGAGCGGTCTTTTAACTTGTCAACATAGTACCAAGATCAGAAAGACTATATCTTCTATCCCCTATAAATTCATAGTAGTCGCCGTTCTTAACTTGAATCAATCACACACTTCCATCTCATCAAACACTCAACACAATCTTTGCTCTCATAAGCCTCTCTCTTCCTTGATATAACTTGACAATTCGTCTGATCATCGGACAGGTAGCCACCATACGTGCATTCGGTATTAGCATTATAGCCCTTTTTTGGGCTATTACCGAGGTATCTGCATTAGGCTGCCAACAGATCGAATTCGAATTTGACACAGATGACGTTCCAAACTTGAACAGCTGTACCGACACTTGCAACGACGTCGCCAAAGGTGCTGATGGGATCTATAACCTCAATGGAGATAAATGTCAGGCGGCAGATTTAGCTACTATTGGTCATGGCGGTGGTCAAGAATCCGACTCGGGCAAATGCCTGTGTAGCTTCCAGCTGAGGATGTGGGGGGTTCATAAAACAAGCCAGGACGGCTTGGACTGTTCTAATAAGGCGGTTGTCGAAAGGATTGCCGACAGAATGGCCAGCACAATGAAGGTTGGGAAAACCGAGGTACCGATCAGATGGACAGCTCAGGATTGGTCGACTACCAAAGACAACGTTCACTACACTAGTCAGTAAGGAATCAGTATAACTAGGAGGAAAATAATGGTTGATGGCAATCTGAAACATTTACTGTACTTGAGTTCATATCAACGACGTCCATAGGCAATGACACGCTCTTGTTCTCGTCTTGGAGTGCCGTTAACTTGGTTAAAAACAGGGATAGGCACCGTCACGCTGGATACTGACACCTAGAATAAGGATCTACGGTTGAAAGATTCTCCATGTCAGGGTATCCCCCATGTCGCTAGAGAGCATGGAATTATCGGCCAACCGTCTCATACGTTCAAGTTGGCCGACTGCGGAGCGAACCCCAGATTTTCTCCATTCCCAGCCCACAAGTCGGCCCTTTTACATCCACATGGTGAAGAGAGAAAGAATTTGGCTGTGACCTTGGTTTCCGAGTCGTTGCCGATGTGAAACTGTGGACTTGACTTCGGTCTGAAGGATAGCTGAAGTATTTTCAGTTGGCCAAGTAAAACACTTGTATTTCTGACCGTGAAACAAAGCCTTGAATCCGCAGCCTCAAATGCCGGCAGAATCTACCCCACGTTTTCTTCTTGGCAGGGAAATAATTCCGGCTGTTGCTAACTAGCGACTCTTCCATGTGGAGCGGCATGACGTTTAGTCTAAGGATGAACCAAGATGTTGTTGGAGAAGCCAATCTTGTCAGGCCTTGGTTACCATATGAGGAAATTTAAACCGCCTGATGTGGTTGGGGAAGCAAGAAAAATCATGCTGCCTACGTAGTTCATCGTGAGCTCATGGGCATCCCCCGCTTCACACTGGCTGATTTACACACTATATAAACAGACTCAGATCGCTGCCGTATTTGCCATCCAGCAGAGCTGCATTGGAATAGTGACAAACATGTTCTCTCAACTCGTCGGGGCCTTTGCCCTTCTCTCGGCCTTGCTCATCCTATCCCAAGCAGCTCCCACCAATGCAACAACACAATGCGAGGCTGCGCGCACCGCTCACAAGTCTCGTCTGTTTGTCCTCACAGACATCAGTAACGAGCCTGATGACCAGATGAGTCTGGTCCGCCTCTTAACATATGCCAATGAGATTGACATTCAGGGTATTTCTGTTACCACGTCAACTTGGCTGCGCAACAAGATCGACTACAAAGCCGCCAAGGGCGTTCTCGATGGCTACAAGAAGGTTGTCGACAACCTCAACGCCAACGTCCCCTCACATGTACCCTATCCCTCTTATGAATATCTGCTGGAACGACTACACAAGGGTCACCCTGTCTATGGACGAAAATCACTCAACCGCACGATGAGTGACGGCGCCAAAGCCCTTGTAAAGGCTGCTGATGAGGCGAGCGTCAACGACCCTCTCATCGTTTCCATCTGGGGCGGATCTGCAATTCTTGCTGAGGCTCTCCAACATGTTTCCCGCACGCGAAAGCAAAGCGAGGTTGATGGTTTCGTGGACAAGCTTCGCGTCTACGCCATCTCTGACCAGGATGACACGGGCATCTGGATCCGTCTTCGCTTCCCCCAGCTCTTCTACGTTTCATCTCTCACCGGCTTCAGCGAGTACACCGTCGCAGCATGGAACGGCATCTCGGGTGAGGAGTACCGTCACTTTGACAAGGGCGGTCCTAACACCACCATCATCTCCAATGACTGGCTCGAGAAGAACATTCGTATCGGCGATCTGGGCGAGCACTACCTCAACTGGACTTTTATCATGGAGGGCGACACTCCTGCTTTCTTCCCTCTTATCCAGAACGGCCTGGGCCACGTTGACCACCCTGACTGGGGCAGCTGGGGTGGTCGTTACACGCTTGTCGACCACTCGAACCAGACGCGTGTATACGCTGATACCAGCGACTTTGTCGTAGGCGCTAATGGTGATACTTTCATCAGCAAGTTTGCTACAATCTGGCGATGGCGCCACGACTACCAGTACGACTTTGCAGCTCGCATGCAGTGGACTGTCAACTCCAACTACTCCGAGAACAACCACCAGCCCATCGCCATTGTCAACGGCACTTGCGGCCCTGCTTCTCTCCATCTCAAGTTCAAGCCTGGCCAGAGCATTGTTCTCGATGCTTCGGACAGCTCGGACCCTGATGGCGATGAGCTCAAGTACGACTGGTTCCACTACCGTGAGCCAGGTGGAGAGTATGAATACTCGCGAGGACTTGAAGGATTTGACCCGTCTGTTGGCATGGATCCTGTTCTCACTGCCAAGAGTCCAAATGTGAACATCACCAACGTCAATGATGATGGTAGCATTGTGAAGCTGGAGACGGCAAAGAAGCTCAACGACGTAAGTAAACTCTCGAACTATGTGGTCAAAAGTATTTACTGACTTACTGTTACAGACCATGCACATCATCCTTGCTCTCCGAGACGACACGGAGCAGCCCCTAGCTACATATAGGAGAATTATTCTCGAGGCTAACTAGAGTATGAGATATCATTTTGTAGTGTATATATAGTCAGGGATCGAGATACCAAGTTGACACGTCGGGATAATGTGTTGCTAATGGGGAAAATATCTACCGTATATTTACAGCCGATGATGCTGTATTTGAAATGAAATTATGAATATCGAAGTACCTTATACTCTTTCCTTTTTCTCCAACACAAATATCCAAACAAACAAAAGTCAAAAACCCGTGTAACTCTCGCTATAGCCATCTCATTTCTTCTAAGCCTCAGCCAGAAACTGCTGCACCGCCTTATCCAGATCCACCGAGTAAAGCCAGTCAAGCTCAAATGGCTTAGTAACAACCTCACCCTCCTTTGGCAACCTCCTCTTGTTGATATCAGCATTTAGCTCGATAATCTTGTCAACACGCTCCTGTCGACCCTTTTGCCATCGACCCAGGGCATCTCCCAACCCCTGTTCATTCCGCTGCTTCAACTGCCCAAGAACACCAGCAAACGTATATACGTCCTCGAAAGCCTGGTTCACACCCTGGCCAGCAGTAGGGGGCAGAGCATGTGCCGCATCGCCGAGGATGGCTACGCGACTGTGTCCATCACTAGAAGCCCACTTGTCAAGCTTAGGCAGTAGATAAAACGGCCAGAGGTTGACCCTATCGGGGGAGATCTCAGATGTCGAGTTGGAGACGATGGAAGGGTAGTCTTCGCTGCCTTCGCGGAGAAAATCGACACACCACGTCTTGTCAGAAGTCATGGCCTTCCATGCATCGCGACCAGGATCTTCACCAGCAAAGACTTTTTGCTTGCCAATGAGAACCTCTGAGCCATCGACTAGCTGAGGAGCAATGACAAATGCGCCGCGCTTGCCATGCATGAAAGTGGCTGGGAGTTGGTATTCGTTGTTGTCATTCTTGAGCTGTTTGGTGGGCACAGCAGCTGTAACACCAATCATATTTGTGAATTTTGGTGTGACATCGGGATAGAGGTAGGATCTGACGCGAGAGTGGATGCCATCAGCGCCGACGAGAAGATCGGCTGTCTCTTCTGAGCCGTCGGTAAAGCGCCAAGTGGCACCCTCTTCCGTCTCACTGACAATCTGGTCGAACTTCTTGCCGTACTCTACTTTGACTCCAGCCTCGCGAACAAGGTCAAGTAAGATATTGATAAGCTCGAAACGGTAGACTCGAATGCCAGAGTATCCATATTTGGCAGCGTTTCCAAACTCAAAGATGTCGGCAACCTTGCCATCCAGGGATAAGAAGTATGACTTTTCAAACTTGTAGCTTCGGGGCTCCATGCGCTCATAGACGCCGAGCTTATCCAGGGCGCGGAGAGCGTTTGGTGATAGCATAATGGCGCCGCCAATATCGAGAGGTGCGCTTTGTTGCTCGTATGCAACGCTCTCAATGCCTTGTTGGTGGAGGGCGAGGGCTAGTGCTAGGCCGGAAAGACCTGCACCGATGATGGCAACTTTAGGTGAAGACATTATGATAGTAGTAACTCAGGAAAAGAATATGTGGAATCAAGGATATAGAGGCCGGTTATGGTATTGTTCTTGGATTTGGACAACTGCTGGGGATTGGTATATATTTCTGGTGACTACCTGTTTCTCCTGGCCGGTTATATAGATTTCAGCATCAGTAATAGCATCAGCCACCGATACTGTCTCCTAGAGGCGCAGGGTTTCAGCTAAATCATCTTCTCATCCTACGGACAATCTTTCGCTCGGCCTTTTGCAAAAAGCCGCTCTAGATCACATAATTTATGAATCCTTTCGGACTCTACATTCCGACTCTGCCAATCAGATCCCCAACAGAGCGAGCGACCCCTCAAATCCATCGGCCGAGTAGATCCTTTCGGCCGATACAAGGCTTATCACGGCCGAGACATGCTCTTTTCCAGCACTTGACTCAGCAACACAGCCCCTCAGATGTAATCACGGACTTATTATACGCCCGCTTTGATGTAATTTGCGTTCTGGACTGTTTAGTGCTGATTTCTAAGCTTTGGGCGCAGTTTTCGAATGCCGCGTAAGCGGTCCGGCCGAGTACACGGAGCCGAGAGTATCGGCCGGTATTTGCCAGCGATGGTGAGAATTGACTGCTATAAAGACTAATGAGGGGACGAGGCTCTTTTCCTTTCACTCATCAATCAGTATACACATACGCCAATTCACAATATTCATCAATATCCAACTGATAGTCGTGTTTTCACTATCTCTCAACTACACACTCTTATCAACTTGTCAATCTACACACCAACACTCCCCAGACTTCTCCACCATCAAAATGCACGTCTTTGTCATTGGAGGAACTGGCCGCAACGGCTCTTTGGTCGTTCATGAGGCTCTTTCTCGAGGACACACAGTCACTGCCCTTGTCCGCAACCTATCCACTGCCAAACTACCCTCCCACACCAACCTCACCCTCGTCAAGGGCACGCCAACTTCAGAATCAGACATTATCAACGCTCTTACAACTCCTCAGCCTCCCCAGGCCATCATCACAGCCCTTGCTCAAGTCCGCGCAACGGAATCGCCCTTTGCGGCTTTACATCCTGACACTACACCCGATTTTCTCGCCGTCAGTATGCAAGCCCTCATCAACGCCATCAACCAATCAAACCTCCCCTCCAAGCCTAAAATCATCGTCAACTCTGCGCAAGGCGCTGGATCATCCTGGCGATCAATGAACCTCCCTGGAAAGATGATCTTCAGCCACGGAAGCATGGGTATCGGACTCAAGGACCACAACGAAGTCGATCGTCTAGTGCGAGAGAGTGGATTACCCTTTGTCTTGGCGCGACCTGTCATGCTTGCAGAGGGTGAGGCACAGACAATCAAGGTCTGGCCGGATGATGGCAAGGGTTGTGCCTGGATGCCTAAGATCACTAGGGGAAGTGTCGGCAAGTGGCTTGTCGATGCAGTTGAGAGCAGCGAGTGGGATGGCAGATCGCCTGTACTCACCAATTAAGCGGGCATGGGTTGGTACTGGATCATAAAGATCGTGGTTTGCCGTTTGGGAAAGGTTTTGATATCTAGGCGTCCTGTTGGTTATTTTGGAAGGGAATGATATATACGACAACAACTTATACGGTGGCTTGAAGCAGATAGACTGATTATAATACAATACTCATATCTACACTTTATCTATTTTCGCAATCGATCAATAAAGAGAACTTATTGAGGTCCCAAACGGCTAGTTAGCATTTCCATATGTAAGCGTGAATAACGTCCTTTACTCCACTCAGCTGAAACCCTGACTCCTCAATTACGAAAGGTTCCAAAGCGTGTTTCTTTCAGTTATCAGAAACAAATGTTGTATTGTAGATAATAAGAACTGGAGTGTCAAGTCGATGATTGGTCTAGATCCATTATGCTTACTTGACCTGCTGCATAGGGTTTAGATAATTTACACAAAGGGTCAGCTTACTGCAGTGAGATATCAAAAGTGCCGGCTCAATATGGCAATAGGTCTCTGGACTGAGAAGAACTACTCGATATGGATAAAGGATCTTTTGTTCGGCTCGTCGGTCACGGCAAAGGCAAAGTGGTTCTAAGCGAACATACTTGGCCTCTGTGAAGTATAAAAAGAAGACTCTCCAGCAGTTTCCGGAGCCTTCAGACAATCAAACAGCCCAAAATCTCCAGCCCATCATTCAACTCTTAAAACAAACCATTTTCACAATGAAGTTCGTTTCCGTCGCCGTTGCTTTCTTCGCCGCTTTCGCTATCGCAGCCCCGGCCCCGGAAGGCAAACTCGAGGCTAGACAGTGTTCTTGCAAAAAGGTTGCAGGCGAATGGATTTGCTCTGGTCGACTTTGCCCCCGAGACCTGGCCGAATTTACTGAGGCCGAATAAGAACGTCAACATCATCAGTGGTTACACAAAGTGAGTGACCTTGTCCAACACCTCTGTAACAGCTAGCTTGGAAAGGCTTCTTTGCTAACTATCATGTTTCAGGACATTCTTATTTGGAAAGAAGCCTTGAGACTAGCTCAGAATATAGGCAGTTGAAAGCACCGGACTGGAGATATGCTTATGGTTGACCAGGTTGGATGATCTTGCGCTTTTACGTATTAAGCAGATGTAGTCATGAGTCCTTTGAATCTACAATTTGACCCATAATCTACCACAAATGATTGACAGTGACTGATAGCACCACTTTATCCTCCAACGCTTATTGATAGACGATGCCGCTTGATCACGTCCCCCAATCGAGATTAATGAACATTGCAGTCTTGCTGAATGACGAATGTACTTTTCTCATCAAGTACTTAGTTCCATTGCACTCTTGGCCAAAGCACCGCCCTCTAATAGCTACTATCCTTCGTCTCGGTAAAGCTTTTTGACTAAGAACACACTTTCATCCACATTTTAAGCATCATGACTCGATGCCCACACAGCACCCCACTACTTACTAGCGAGCAGCCACTACCCCCTTGCACTTGAGGAAACTCGTTGGTCATATGTTATTATCCGCTCATACCAAAGCGGTGAGAGCCTAGTTGAAGACATAGCTTACCTCAAGAAAGTAGACGAAATGTGAGTTATCGAAAGACACGAGAAGTACCAATCATCTGCATGATACCACTGAAGCAGCCAACGCCGCCATGTCTCCCATCATGCCGAAAAAGTAAGCATATCCCTGGTACGTGTATTCTATTCTTGGTCCAACTATCTATCCGTTACTTGCGGGGGGTGTCATGACTACCTCCATCTGAGGCAGGGTAGACTAACAAATAGGTAATTTTAAGCACTCTCTACTATGCCTACAAGAGATCAGATCGACATGGCTCCCCAGTCCAGGGCATGAATCGGCCCAGTTTGCGGGGTCCCAAACCCCAGGTTTTCCATCCTGTTACCGAAACCAAATGCCGGTTATTATAATGCTCCCATCTTCCAGGCCTGAATTCCGCGGATCCTGCTTCGGCCAGGGACACGAACCGTCTGATTCTACCTAGCTTGGAAGATCAACGTGGCTTGGCAAATCGCTATATAACCATGCATTCTTTCACCCTTGTCTTGAAGGATCTATATAACAAGCCATGGGTCTTGTAGGAAATCTCCCAATTTCTCTCTTCGTCTTTGCCATCACTTTCGCTTTACTTGCGTGGGCAGGCACCCCGACGATGTTGTCTTCAACTATATGTGCGATATCGGCGTTCTTGCCGCTGGTCGCGTGTGCAAAGTCAACATGCACAAGCGAAACTTTTAGTTCTATAAAGCTGGACAATGCCGAGATTCTTTCTATCAAAGCCGACGTGTCAACTGTCGAATCGCAGCTGCAGCCCAAGAACCAATGGCCGCAAAACTCGACTGAATCTTTCTCGGTCTGCCAGGTCAAGATTCAGTACACTCATCCCGGCTGGAACGACACCATCAACACCTATGTTTACCTCCCTGTTACCGGATGGAACAAGCGGCTTATGGCAATTGGTGGAGGAGGCTGGTCAACTGGCAATATTGATGATATTGCCCAGCCAGCTTACCAAGGATACGCTTCTGTGACGACGGATGGTGGCCATCTGATGTCCAACAGGCAAGACGTGAACTGGGCGCTGACTAGTCCTGGAAATCTCAATTGGCCTGCGCTACAAGACTTTGCAGCTGTTTCTCTTGACGATGCAGCGACGCTTGCCAAGGCGGCTGTCTCGAAATACTTTGGAAGGGAACCAGAGTATTCTTACTTCAACGTAAGCCAACTCATCTGGCTCTTGTAATGGATACTAACCTGCTTGCTAGGGTTGCTCTACGGGTGGGCGTCAAGGTTTCATGATGGCACAGAGATATTCCACTCAGTACAATGGTATTCTCGCAGTAGCACCAGCGTTCAACTGGGCTGAGTTTATTCCGTCCGAGTACTATCCCCAGTTCACCATGAACACTCTAGGTACTTTGAATTCTGCCGAGGCAAAGAGTTGATCATACTGACTATTCGCAGGCTATTATCCCCCTCCCTGCGAACTCGACGCCATTACCAAGGCAGCTTTCGAAGCCTGCGACTCTGTTGACGGAGTGAAGGATGAAGTCATCTCCAACCCCGATTTATGTAAATTTGATCCCAAGACAGTAGTTGGGACAGAGGTCCACTGCAAGGATCCCTCAGGAACTATCAAGATCTCAGAAAAAGCAGCTGAAATCGCTTTGGCAACCTGGAATGGTCCCAAGACGGAAGATGGCAAATTCCTTTGGTACGGACTTGGTCCTGCTGCAAACCTCAGCGGCCTTGCAAGCACAACTTGCACGTCTCTGTCCAACTGCTCTTCAGCTCCATTTCCCATCACGCAGCAGTGGCTCAGCAGCTTTATTCTGCAAAACCACAATGCGAGTTTAAAGAACTTATCTCACGCAGACTACAGCCGCCTGTTCCGCCAATCCGTCAACCGCTTCGCCTCTGTCATGGGAACGTCTGATCCGGACCTAACAGACTTCAAGAAGGCGGGTGGGAAGCTGCTCTCCTGGCACGGAACTGCAGATGAGCTCATTCCATACCACGGCTCGATCGACTACTACAAGCGCGTTCTCAAATTGGATGAGAATGTAGCAGACTTCTACCGTTTCTTCGAAGCTCCTGGAGTAGGACATTGTGATGGTGGTCCCGGATGGTTTCCTGGCAGCGGCTTTGATGCTCTTGTCAAGTGGGTGGAACAAGGCGAGGCTCCCGAGACTCTGTATGCTGAGAGTGTTGGGAGGGATCAAAAGAGAGCTGTGAGGCTTTGTGCTTATCCTAAGCAACTGTCCTACACCGGAGGGGATCCCGACCTCGCTTCTTCATTTACTTGTAAATAGTTGAAGCCCAACTTGTTGTGATCTGATGATTGAAAGTCAGCTCAAATGGCTTTCTAACTTGGATAAGGAACCAGTGTAGTATGGGCTCCTGTATATATATTTATACGTTAGAAATTATGACTACACGAGAACAGCTTTGCCATATTCCGATTTATCAATGTTAAATCGGCGTCCTAATCTAGACGTGCATCTATCCCTCTCTTTCTTAACGGCCTTGACCTGCATCCTTCTCCACTATGACGACGACATTGAAACGAAACAAGCTTAAAAGTGATAAAGTTAGGGCTATCGCGGATATTCTGATAGAATCGTCAAACCCTGGCCTCATGCAGTTGTTGTAGTACGACGTGACACGGATAAAGGCCCAAGTTGGAAGGTCATAAGAAGTTCTCATCTTATGACGACACACCTTATCGTTCTCCGCACGACGCTTCTTCAACTCTACATTCCTCTTTTGGAGATGCTTCAAGGATAATTGCTGGGCGGTGTAAGCGCTAGATTATCACAACAGCTGCTCGTATGTATGTACGTGAATCCCCCGCACGCTGTGAGGTAACGCAATGACGACCCCGAGTGAGTTACTTGGAATAAGAGGAGTATATATACAGCCATGCTGTACTCTAGAAGTAAGGTGGTTTACTGCTGGATGCCCAGGAACCTTCATCATGTCCAGGACTTAATCAGCCTGTCTCGTCGCTGCTGCTTGTGTCTACGCTTGTCTTCCTGACAATGCCGAGACTGAGCGTCTTCGCGCTAGACGTCACGCTCGAGAGCCTCGCAGTCGACACCTCAAGCGTGACACTGTAGAGTACCCGCTTGTTCTCACCGATATCGAGACCATCCTTGTCAACTCATTTGACAACAACTCCATCTCTGACTGGTCTCTCTACTATACGTCGGGCTATCGTCTGGCGGGCCACAACAGGTCTCAGGCTGAGTGGACGCAGAAGAAATGGATCGAACACGGTTGGGAGTCATGGATTGACGAGTATTGGATCTGGTATACAGAGCCGATCGAGAGCACTCTCAAGTTGAATCGGCCTGATGGCTCTTCTCATGTGGTGCAGCGACTTGAAGATCAGCTAGACGTCGATCCGCAGACAAGGAACCCGAACGAAAAGCCGGCATATCATGCACTCTCTGGTAGTGGAAATGTTTCTGCGGAATATGTATACGTGGGGTGAGTACGTAGCACTCAAAGAAATGAACTGGCAATTGACCACTCGTGACAGTCGCGGTTCTCGGGAAGACTTCAAACAACTGAAGGACCTTGGCGTTGTCTTGGAAGGCAAGATTGCCTTGGCTCAATATGGAGGAATGAACAGAGGAGTCAAGGTCAAGAATGCTGAGGTAACTATCATGGCGACACGCGTGTGATCATGCACCAAGATGCTATATGCTAACGATGGACAGGCAAATGGTATGATCGGCACTATTTTGTACACAGATCCTCTGGAAGATGGAGAAATTACTGAGGCAAACGGCCATCTCCCATACCCAGTTCAGTAGGCTATTGACTCTTCGGTGATGAGCTCATGTTAACATGGCTGGTGACCAGACGGCCCTGCTAGAAACCCATCCGCCATTCAAAGAGGTAGCACACGATGGGGTTCCCTCTCCTTCGGCGACCCATCAACTATAGGCTACGCATCAACAAAAGATGCCCCTCGAGGAGACATCCAACCCTACGGCCCCAAAACTCCCTCTATTCCTATCAGCCCAAGAGACGGACTCCAGCTTTTGTCTGCCCTCAACGGACATGGCATCTCGGCTGAAGAAGCCAATCGAACAAACTTCAAGGGCGCTTTCTCCAACGTCAGCTATCACAGTGGTCCTGCTCCTGGGGCTACTCTGGATCTGGTCAACTTGATGGATGCCAGATTGGAGCCGGCGTGGGATGTTCTGGCTTCTATCAATGGGACGAACCCTGATGAGTATGTCATCATTGGAAACCATCGTGATGGCTGGACTGCTGGAGGTGCTGCCGATGCTGTGTCTGGCGGATCTCTTCTAATCGAGATGGCCAAGGCTTTTGGAAAGCTCGTTGACCAAGGCTGGAAGCCGCGTCGAACCATGTAAGTCGACTATCAGTCATCTACATGTTAACTTGCTAACATATCAACAGTGTTCTGGCTTCCTGGGATGCCGAAGAGTTTGGTTTGATGGGCAGCACAGAGTGGGTTGAAGACCACCTACCAGAGCTTGTGGAAAAGACAGTTGCCTATATCAATCTCGATACAGCCGTGTCTGGCCCTCGAGCGGAGATTGTCGGTTCAGGAGAGGTTCAGACCATCGCCATCGAGACGATGAAGAAGATCATCTTCCCTGAAGGTTATGGTGCTGGTCCGACACTATACGATGCGTGGTATAATGCCACGGAGGGTGTTATCTCAGCCATGGGTAGTGGTTCCGACTACGCTGCATTTTACCACAACGGTATTAGCTCTGTAAGTATGATGTGCACTAAAGCGAGAGACAGTCTCAATAACATGCTAGCTCGATATTGCGGGAGGCCCGGGCCCTCAAGACCCTGTCTACGCTTACCATAGGCGAGCATCCCCCTACAGATCAATGTGTCGATTGCTAACCTGCTCAGTCTCTACGACACTCACCATTGGATGACTGAATTTGCCGACCCCGGTTTCCATCTCCATACCGCCATGGGCCAATTTGTTACTCTACTCACCTACCATATCGCCGACGACCCTCTCATTCCCTGGGATCTCGCCCACGCAGGCTCAGCACTTCGTGATATCTTTGAAGACCTCGAAGAAGATTTAGAAGAAAGATTTGAAGAGTACGGCATCGATCTCAGCCCTCTTGACGACGCCGTAGCAGCTTTCGAAACAGCTGCAAAGCGAATAGAAACACTCGCAAAGCAAGCCCTGGCCCTCAACGACACCGTCCTGCTAGGCGCCGTCAACGCCAAATACCGTAGCTTCAGCCGTGGTTTTGCGAGTGCCGGTCTTCTCCCGGGGAGATACTCATTCTACAACGTGGTTAGTGCGCCAGGGCTGGAAAGTGGTTACGGCGCGGATGTGTTCCCCGCCATCCAGGATAGTCTTGACCAGGGGAACTTGACGCAGGCTGAAGAGTGGGTTGAGAAGAGTGCCAAGGCAGTCCTTCGAGCGGCCGAGATACTGAAACTGGGAAAGTAAGCATAGGCCTTGGACATTCAGATGCAGGAGAATGCCCTACACTAAGGGGTTTCAACTCGTCTCTTGTCTCTTCTTGCTCGACGATGGTACATCACACGAGACCCTGGCTATAGCAGTGGGGTAATATGTTTCGTGGCATCGTCTAAGAAGGTGCCCTTGATACAATCCCACTTCGGATGGGCTTGCATGCCGCATTGAGTGGACAAATAATACTACCCTGTCTTTACAATCAGATCATGATCACCGGACCAGCCCCCAAGGGTTTAACCTTAATAAATGACTCAAGAGCCTAACCAATTCATCCACTCTCACTTCTTCATCATTTGCTGTGTCTTATTCTATCTGCGGCTTCAACATGCCTGACAGCAGCCCTAAAAGCCGCTCTTCGAGATCATCGCCTCGATCTCCCCGTAGGCATGAGCCCGCTGCCACGCAAACGCTAGAGGTGGATGATATTGTGGAGGAAGATGAGATCGATCCCGGCCTTGGTACTGACACCGAGAGCTCTACAGCTTCCATTACATCGAGTATCCTCCACTATCGCACCATCAATGGCAGGACTTATCATAGCGAAAGAGGAAACGCGGCCTATTGGTAAAACACTACTCAATCTACTAGATAACGTGTGTCTAACGCTCTCTAGGGGGTCCAACGACGAAAGGCAAAGTGAGGCCATGGATATTGCGTGAGACGTCTATATATTTTACATTTTGATTCTTGGACTAACATACATAGGCATCACATGTACACCCTCTCGCAAGACGGTGAACTGCACTTAGCTCCGCTGGATGATAATATCCAGGTGAGTCAAGGGGCCAACACAAGATGACGGATCGAGCGTTAAACTAACTCTATTACGAACTAGAAAGCTCTCGATATAGGATGCGGAACAGGTATGTCAATCTTATCAATGAGCTCGCATCAGAATTTATCATGTTGACAATCTCTGTAGGAATCTGGGCAATGTGAGTGCCTGCCTACAAGTCTAACAAGTATGAATCGATTACTAAATAGACAGTGACTTCGCCGACAAGTACCCCGGCTGTGAAGTTATTGGCACCGACATTTCGCCTATTCAACCCTCATGGGTACCCCCGAACTTGAAATTGTAGGACCTCTGCATCCACATGCGACTATCTCTGACTGGGATATCAGCGAAATCGAAGACTGCAACCAAGAATGGACGTTCGCTCCAGAGACATTCGACTACGTCCACTTGCGCTACTTGGTTGGATGTATCCGCGATTGGGACAAGCTCTTCGAAGAGGCCTACAAGGTTCTCAAGCCCGGCGGTTGGATCGAAAGCTTTGAAGCCTCACCGACTATTACGAGCGACGATGGTACTGTAAAGCCCGACTCAGCACTGGCTCAGTGGGGACCTATCTTTATCAAGGCCTCAGAGACCATCGGCAATACGTTCACGGTTATTGCGGATGACCTCCAGAGGCCAGGTATGGAGCGCGCTGGCTTTACAGATATTGAGCAATGGGACTCAAAGGTAAAGTCATCTGGCACACAGTTCAAAAACATGCTAACATGATTTGTCACGAAGCTGCCCTTGAATCCATTTCCTAAAGACCCAAAGCTCAAAGAAATAGGCCAATTTGGAGAGCTTTTCAGTACTCAGGATACAGAAGGTTTCGTACTGTTTGTTGCTAATACCCTGGGTTGGTCTACAGAAGAAGTTCACGTATATATCGCCAAGTTCCGACAGGAGATCAGAGACCGGAGGAATCATCCGTATATTCGCCTGCGGACAGTGTGGGCAAGGAAGCCAGAGTGAGCGGAGGATGCTCTACTGTCAATATGATGTTATTGCTCGAGATGCTAGAAGCTTTGATGAACACTTCTCTTTAAGAATAGGTATTATTATTACTATTTATACAGCTAGGACCAGCCCGTTTCGACACGACTATCATCTCATCACCGCTACTGTCCATTAAACCCCGTGAACCCATTTGAACCATTCCCTAAACCATCAAACCCGGTGTAGAGCTGCCCCCAATTCATGTACTCAGCTTGCGGCGTCAGCCCACTAGCAGGGACAATTTGATCTGTCATCATTTGCGGATACAACACGCCGTTGTTCCAGGCCTGTACATCTGTTGCACCCATCGGACCATTGGACATCCCAAGCATAGAAGGTTGGGCCATCAGCTCTTCAAAGCCACTAGACATGGTTGTTGAAGGAATAACCTCGCGGACCGTCTGAGGGACTTGGCTACTTGCCCTCCCTGCAGCACCATGAACAGTCCGTAGGCTATCTCTATAACCAAGGCCTATAGCCGTATCCATTACACTTCCGCTCTCTTCAGAGCCATCATCGATAACAACACCAGAGTCTGGACGAGGTAATATGTCGCGGCCCTTGCGTTGGACGATGCCCTGTGTTGCTTGAGATCGTATAATGTCGTTTTTCTTGTTGCTGCGGTTCATATAAGGCATGCTCTGAGCATTGGCGATGCATTGGTCTATAGTCTCAACAAAGCACTGATAGAACTTTGTTGAGAGTGTTTCGAGAGTCGCAGGGTTGGAGATTTTGTCCAGGAGGGAGATCTTGAGCTTTTCAAAGGCTTGTTGGTAGCTGGTAGCAATTTCAAAGTGCTCAATGACGGGAGTGTATTCTGAGCCAGTCAGCCTCTTGCTCACAACTCCATAATCACTAGATACTTACCATACGATCGTACATCACTATCGTCATCATCCGGAAACACAATATTCCAGATTTCCTTCCACTGAACCTCTGGCGAAGTTCCACTCGCTCGCTTCCTACTCAACAACTTTGTCGCAGTACTTGGGTCAATGCCACTCTCGGCATCGTGGTCTGCGATATCGCACATGAGCTCTTTTGGTAATCGTTGATGATCACGCAGCTCCTTTCGCGTGGAAAAATCGCGGCTGCATCGGTCACAGACATAGGACGAGGGATCGTCTCGCTTGTGTTGCTTCACTATGTGCTGTCGCAACTCAGCGAACTTGGGGAAGTAAGTCATAGCACAGCTGTGATGATCTCTCACGTTGAAGCGATGAGGATTCCTCTTTCTGAATGGGCAGCTGAGTCGTAGATTCTCCTCGTCCTTTGGGTTGGGTCGCGTTCGCTTGGTGGGCAGATAACCTGAGCCCTCACCGTCACTGAGATCATCACCATCGTCTTCACGCTTGCCTTGCTTCTTTCGTTTCCCTCCTCGCCTCTCGCCACCAGAGGCATCTTGAGATGGTGTGGAAGAAGAGCTCGAGGTCGACATGGTGTGAGAGAGCTGGCCATCCGAAGCGCCTTGCCAAATGTGCTGGCTAATATTTTGGGTGAAGTTGGCTACGAGGCTTTGTACTCTATCTTGAGAGATTGAAGTGTCGTTTAAATCGATGCCATAGATAATTTGTAGCGCATAGTTGAGGACCAGGTTCGCATCCTCGGGTGTGACATTCTCAGAGTCTTCCTCATCAGCGTCGCAGTCAGACATATCATACGCCTGGTGAGACTCAGTGGGGGTGGCAGTCCTTTCCTCTTTGATGAATGACTCGGCAACAGGACTGGTACACGTCAAATAAGCAACTTGTCTTTACTTGGATTGTAGATTTGCCTACCTTGTAGGTTCGAGTTGTTGGGCCGCAGGTCGTCGGTGTCCCTCGTGTAGATTGTGCAGTTTGAGATCAAGCTCAGAATATCCCATGACGACAGCATCGTCATCCTCATTCACAAACGTCGAACAAGTGCCATTGGAAGGATTGTGTCGATGACAAATGCGACTAGCAGGCCGCGAGCCGAGCGTTGTAGCCGCAAACTGCTCCTGAATTGAACTGGCATAGGTGGTGCTGATAGGACTTGCCAGCGTTGATAGTGAATGGGTGGTTGCCGAGTCTGGGATGTTGGCTGAAGAGATGCTGCTGAGGGAAGACTCTGTAGGAGAGCGGAGACGGAACGAACCAGGTACGAAGTGAAGGCTTTCAGGGACTCGCTTTGCAACTCGCTGGCCTAGATTTGGGAACTTGGCTAGTGATGAGTCGCTGTGTCGACCGTCTCTAGCCCGTAGTGGGAGATGTTGGAAACCGGTTTCGTCCATTGTCATTGTGAGTGAAGTTGAGAAAAATGGCTACTATGGTCAAGGATGGGTTAGTCTGCAACGTGTACTTGTCAATGCAACAAGTTTCGGATAGATCAAATACTGACCTAGTCGAGCTAATTTATTATGCAAGTAATAGCGGAGAAAGAAAACAAGTGGACAAAGTTGAAACAGTACAAAGAGCGCTTGGTAAGAGCCTAAGCGAAAGGAGCGTGGACGAACTGATTAATTGAGCAAGGAAATGGGTTTAAAGGAACGAGGAATGAGTGATCTGACGAGACTGCAGAGTTAGAATAATTAGCAAGTAAGTTATGAAACAAGATAAAGAGGGCGTAAGCACAGGTTATTAATGGAAACAAAAGGGAGCTGTTTCATCCTTGCTCACTCTCGCGCAGGTTGCCTCGCCTGAACATCCAAGTCCTTAGACCTGCATCCTCTAGTCCTGACATTAGTGATGTAATTGGTCAAGTCATTATGTCTCGGTCCACTGCTCTGGTATGAAAAGGGTTAAACTCGTTGAAGATCCCTGACAACGGCGCTCTTGAAGACATCTGATTCGCTCGTGACGGCCGTTATTACATGGACAAAGTTGCTTGCTCTCCAGGCACCCGAATTTAAATCTATCCCTCATGTCCTGGCTGGTCAGCCCTATGGTTTCACTTTCCCACGGCGGAGATACCAGTTAGCTTGGAACAGAGACGACTATTTATTATCTAGGTACTTTTGATTTTCAAGGATCGTTTTTGCAGAATCTGTACTCGTGATTAGTTTTGCACACAAGACATTGTCAGAGAAAAAACATACCTGAAATGAGCAAAGTAGACTTTCATCAATATTCATCACAGCCCCCGCCGCCCTGATCCCTTCGGCACTTGGAGCTGTCCACAATGTGACGAGCTGTCTGTGAGCGAAAAACTCATATCCCTCAACAACTACTTGATTCCCACGAACTACAAGATCCATGTCGTGCTTTTGCAGAAACCGTGACACAACGTCTGGCCCAAACGTAAACGAGACCCCTCGATCGTTTTCAGACCATCCGCTGATATCTGGGTCAGGATCACTCCATAGCAGGTCGCACAAAAGACCGCAGTCTGGGACCTAGTGCCTCAAGTCAGTGTCTAGCAATGGTCAGGAGAGCAAGATCCTATCGTACCGTTGTTGGGCGAATAATCCTCCTGATTTGCTCCATGCTGTTCAAGTCCGGGCTCAGCCCTCCATGGGCACAGAAAACCTTTTCATCGACAATTGCTGCCACTGGTAGATGGTTAAATACATCTGTCATTACATCCCATAGTCTGACGTTATGACGTCGCTTGCATTCGCTTCGAAAGCCATTCTTTCGGTTTACTCGTGCATCCTCGTGATTTCCTCTTAGTAGAAAGAAGTTTTCGGGATATCTGATCTTGTAGGCAAAGAGGAGGCAGACAACCTCAAGAGACTGGCTACCGTAGTCGACATAGTTACCTAGGAATAGGTAATTTGCTTCTGGGGGAAAGCCGCAGTATTCAAACATCCTGAGAATATCATAGAACTCCCCATGGAGATCACCGACAACCTGGCAGCATCAGCTCAAATAATCGATCATAGTTTTAAAGGCTATTCCACTTACCTTTACTGGGGCTGCTAGCTCGAGAAGTATTGGCTGATCGAGAAGAATTTCCTTCACTTTTGTACACAAATATTGGATCTCAGATAGAGGAAGGTCAATGCGCGTTCCGGGCTTTTTCCCCCTAGCTTCAAGAAGACGATCTAGAATTCTCGCCAGCCTTTCTTTGTCATCAATACTTTCCCCTGTCGGTGGCAGTTCAAATCCTGAGAATGATTCGGGATCTCTGAGTGTCGGACTGTCCATGCCATCATCCGAACCGGAATCGTCGGTGTCCGGCCATGCAGTAAATCTGGTATATCTCGTAAGAAGAGGGCCGGGTTCTTCCTCGTCTGTTTTGTGTTAGTCCTGTTGCTGGCCTAGATAATCGAGATTTTTGCAGTCTTACCTTCTGGAGTAGGAAAGTTACCCTCTGGGCTAACATGGTTTGAGAGGGAGTCAGTATCATGACTGCCATCGGTGTCTGAATCCTCTTCGTCGGCACTCGTTCGCGGCAAAACAGATAACGAGACCTCTCGAAGGTGACCCGAGACATGTTTGTAATAAGCAGGACCAAGTTCTTGGTATGTAGCAGAACAGAATGCACACTCTGGAGACCTGTACTCCGCTGGTGAGTGCGAAGATTCGTGCTTAGCCCACATGCCGCTGTGGCTGTAAAGCGTACTGTTGTCTTTGCAGTCCTCCACAGTACACACATATGGTCTCATGTCACCAAACACATGCCGCCTGCAAACAGTCAGTGATCATGCTGATAAGATACGTAGTTGGTAATAACGCACTTCCACTCTTTTCTTGTCTTGACATCTACGAGGCGCGTATAACAGACCGTACAGTCAAAACCATCCCCTTCGACTTCAGGCATGGGCGGAATTCGAGGACGGCCCATGGCAATTGCTGATGCGGCGGTGGAAAAAGAAGCAAAAGTGGCTTCGGATGCGTTGTCGTCAAATTCGGCCAAAGCGACGTGCTTAGAAGAGGATGGAGCAGACCATTTCGAGGACGAGGCGAAAGCTGATGAGAAAACGGATGGAGCTGGGGCAGAAGACTTTGTTGTATCAGTGACTTTGGGGTCCTGGCTAGAGAAGAGGCTTTCGGTGATGCCGTCGTTGATTGGCGTCTCTTGCTTGATGGCCAGGGATTGCATATTGCGTATCTCTGCTGCCCGGATGACATTGGCTTCTGCAAGGCGCTCGACGAGATATTTGGGCAGAGCGTCAAATCTGTCCCGGATCTTGCGACAGTAGATCAAAGCCTCTTCGCATGATGTAGTGAATGATTCCTTGTTAGAAGAGGGCTCTTCTAGATCATCTGGCTGGATGTCCAGGACTGGGTTGTCGAGAGCAGGGGCGAGATCGAGAAGACAATCGACATAGACAGAAATCTCTTCGATAAACTCTGCCAATTGATAGTCCGATATATCAGATCCCAATGGCGTATCAGGCCTCTCATACTGCTCGGGGTCGGACTCTTTGAGGATTGTCTCAACCGCATCCAACAAAGTCCTGAGATCGTCGCAATGGTCAAGTTCAACCTGGGCCGACTTTCCAGGAGCCAAGGACATGGTCTGTAGCACAGCTGTCCCTAGGCTGAGCAGAAGCGAGAGTACCTCGTGATGAAGCTCTTTTGATCGCGAAAGAACCTCATCGAGACGACCTTCTGAGACGCCCAAACCCTGTCCCCAGAGAAGAAAACGCTCTAGTTCATTCTGGCAATCTCTGCATGCCTCATCTTGCTGAACAAGCGTTTTTCTCAGCAGGGTCATTGCTCTGGTGATGCTCGTTGAGAGCTTAGCGACGAGGCCAACTCCACCTTTGGAGGGCGCGGCATCGGGAACCCATCTTTCGATGTCCTGACGACTAAGAAAGGGCGTTGACATGAAGAAAGAAGATTTCCCAGGTGGGTTATAAGTAGGGCATAGTTTTAGGCGAGGCAGAATATGAGATGAGGCATAACAGCATCCGCCCAGGGATTGTCTGTCTGGTGCGGGGATTTATGAGGTGAGGCTGAATTTCAGCCCCTGCTTATCATGGATGGATTGGGTGACGTGACGACGGTCTGCATAAGCAGCAGCTGAAAGAGGGGTTCAGGCCCCAGCTGAGGTCTTTTGCAACATCTTGATATCAAGCAGAGAAAACCATCACTGATAGTATACTTGGCGTCTCTATAAGAGGCGGGCCTCCAGCATGAGCGGCTTCGAGATCGTGGGAGTTGTCCTCGGCGCAATCCCCATCGCAATCGAGATCTATGACCGATCCGGCCGCGTCTTTGAGGTCTTCTCCGCCTTCAAGCAATACCCACGCGAAGTCAGAGTTCTCAAAACAAAACTCGGCGCCCAACGGACCATATTTCGGAATAATGCTATCGGCCTTCTTACCGCTATCACGAGGGATCAGGAAAATGTTCTTGACTCCCTCAACCATCCTACGCCCACAGCTGCGTGCCAAAGCTTAACCATGGCACCCATATACCAGAATCGGATAGATGCTTTGAAAGAATCCTTCGAGTCGTGTGCTCAGACTGCCGAGCAGATTCGCAGCAGTCTTCTAGTTCTTTGCGCGCAGTCTGAAAACTTCCGTGCTGAGGTTGGCGAGAAACAGGATGTAAGTTCCAGCTTCAGGTAGTATGCCTGGTCATCAAATTCTAATGCTGTTAAAGGATGTTAGCACTTCGGAATGGTTGCAACACGTCAAATCTCGTTTCAGGCTCGCCATGGGCAAACCCAAGATAGAAGAGGCCATCTCAGACCTTCGCGAATTCAATCGAGATTTTGGACTCATCACGGACCAGATTATCAAAAGCCTGCAACAGATTTCTAACGAGGGCAACGGAAATACGCTCTCTACCCGCAGACCGGCTAAAAGTCTCAATGTATTGCAAAGATACCATCGTGTCCGTTATGCTTCCAAGGCCTTGTATTCCACACTCCAAGTGCGTTGGATTTGCAGCACTCACCAGTACCATTCGTTCGATATGCGAGTTATTGATGGTGAAAACGGCAACGGAAATGGAAAGTCAAAGGCTGCACTATCCCGATATGTTACCTGCGAGCTTGCTGTCACACATGATGACCCAGCTCTTCCCAAGGGACCGCTTCATCTTGAAATCGAGCAGGCCTGTGATTCAGACGACGAGGAGCAGCAACGAGTAGATGATAGTACGAGCGTCCAACAGCTGACAAAAGTACTCGAAACGAATGCAAATCGCATTAATGCCGAGGTTGCCCCCTCACCAATCTCGCGGACACGGAAATTCTTTAGTCGATTCAAAAGAGGTAAAGAAAACATTCCCGTGGCTATCCAGACTGTCTCTATACCACAACTACCAACACTGACACAAACTCTCTCCAATCTCCACCTCAGTGATCAATCAACTAAGTCAGTCTCAACGTCTTCAACCGACTTGTCACTTGTCGACGACGTCTGTAAAACTGTCTACAAAAACATGGCCTGCTGTCAAAACAGGTCGTTCCTCGGTTCCTGGAATGGCCCTCACGCTCAGTGGTTCTGTGTCTCACCAGAGCTCTCCAAGGAAGACGGAGTGTCAAGACCCCTTTCAGAAATAATCGGTTGGATTGCTGAAGAGCCGGTGCTTCGTTCTCTGCCTCGGCCACTACTAGTCGAGCTGGCTGGCAACGTAGCAGAAGGCATCATGCAGTTTTATTCTACTCCATGGCTGGCTTCAGTTGATCTGGGGCAAATCATTCGATACTTTGGCCTCAGCAAGTCGAACCCAGCAGCAGTCCAGCTAAAAGGGCCATATTTCATGACTCGTTTCGACAGCACGCAGGGACGAACAAGCCTGTCTCAGCCATCATCCTCGGACGAAGCCATCGCCCTCTCACGCACAGCCAACTTTTCCGAGGCGCGTAACCAGTTGCTATTCAGCTTCGGCATTCTCATGCTCGAAATCGGCTACGGACGACCATGGCCTGAGCTGAAGCAAGCTGTTTTAACAAACCACAAGGATCTATCCGACTATAAGATCGCAGAGAGACTAGCGAGCCAGTTGGTCAATCAGTTAGGCTTGACGTATCCCAAGGTCATCAAGAAGTGTCTTGGCTGTGATTTCGGGTTGGGAGAGACTGATATGGACAACGAGGATCTGCAGCGGCGGTTCGTGGAAGACGTCGTTGCAGGGCTTCAGCAATTAAAGGACTACATGGTGGAAATGAACACTGCCCCTCTTGGATAATCTTCCGCTCTCAGTGTCGGAATATACTCCAAGAATGCTAATGTTGTATATAAGTATATAAGACTCGCAGATGTATGTAAGGTTCTTTTGGTAGATGGCCTTGCCTCGTTTGTACTCAATGGTCGAGCTCTTGATCTATGTTAGGCGTCTCTGAAAATAAGCAGATAGCGGCTTTACTAATTATCATGCCGTGAACCTGGCTCGAAAGACCTGTAGCCTTGCCGACTTGAATAACTGGTGGGGAGAATATGGCTGGGTCCCTCTATGGTCCTAGTACCACGATGGGGAGCCTCTCACAGCGTCGACCGTGTCCTCTGTGGACGTGTTTTACCTGCGCTCTGTATTCAAGATAGCTTGTGCCGACAATGTCGCCCTCCCACCTCTCTACCAGCCTGGCGGAGTTCTCTACGTCACTGCCCATCTCCGCCAGGGTGATCTACGCTAGTCACGCAACCTTTTGAAAGATGCGCTAAGTATGGCCAAGTCACCATGGCCTCATCAACCTCATTCCCGATCCGCCAGTATTATACCTGGCCCAGCTCCTTGAGATGATATTCGGGAGCTATCCGATATTGGATAACATGAAGATTCCGGCGTTGAACCAGTTCACCAAGAGGCCCTTGCAGCAGCTCGAACTGGCAAGCGCAGGTTTGGCGAGCATGTCATACTACCAGAGGCATGGAGCTCTATTGTTTCGAAGGAGTTTGAAGATCCGGTGAAAGAAAGCCCTGAACCATATCTCCGAACGACAGTGGCTGTCCAGCGACACCATCGGCACGATGCACCGACGAATCGTGCAGTACGCACGCGTACTCCCTGGTCCAGAGATGGACGTTGACACATGGCTGGTTTTCAGCCTATTGTATATCAACTTCGATCAAGCCTTGCCAGCATAACTACGACTTCATGTTGCTCCCTTTGCACCATGTGCACCCTGTCAACCATTAGACCTTAGCCAAGATCGACCTGGATTCTTGTTTAGTCACTTGGTACGATTGTCTATCCAACGAGGCACATTATGCCGACGCTTCGCGCCTTGTCTCGTGGCTCCAGCCCGAGCAAGAGCCTTTCCAATTCCGTGTAGTAGTAATTTCCATTAACCATTTCATATGGAATTCAATCCTTTCAATATTCACTTGCTAACCATGTTATTACAGATGGTCCCCGTCAATTAGACCCTAGCAGTTGTGGAGTCTTTATGTTCAACGCCATGCGATGCTGGCTCCAAGGTCTCCCTCTGCCTGACGTTTTTGATGAGCCAAACGACTTCTTGCTTTCCCTGCTGGAACCAGCCTACAGGAGTGAACCGATTCTGGGTGTCTCACAGCGCTCCTCACTTATTGCCTCGCCCCCCTATCAAGTACCTAGTAACTTGGCCTTTAGTATATGAAGTAGTACTCTTGTGAATCTTAGATCAGACTCTAAAGTAACTGGTGAAAAGATATTATCGGTGGTGAAATTTTAAAGTATAAACTTAATGAAATCCTATATACTGTCCCTTTACATGCGATTTAAAGCCAGACATATTACCTTTCTAACTTGGTATATTTGACCTGAGCTGTGTTGGGCTTGTCGCTTATTACCCGTACCTTCTGTATAACCTAATTACTATACAAGCCAATGGCTAACACACAATGCTTTAACATTCTCGTAAAGAGCCTTAGCTTTAGATAGTAGTATTAACTATAGAGTCTATAATTTCTTAAGTATACTTTCATTAGTTACTTGAATAGCTTTACTAATGCCTGCTATTTAAAAAGAAAGGCCAGGTAATTCTTTATATATACTAGACATATATGTACAAGGAGAGATACAATAGTTTCTTTAAATTGAGATAATAACTGCGACGTGTTACTTGCTTTAGTAACTTAGTGTACAGTATAAAAAAGAGCTAACCTACTTTTAGGTATAAAAGAAGTTATATTTAACAACAGGAGGATAAATTAATAGAAAGAATTGAATATAATAAGGATTTAACATCTTAACTTAAGTAATAGAAGTCTGGACCTCTGAGAGCTATTAGCTTAACTCGGAAGGTGTACCGCTGTACTATTGGAAAATAGGAAGTGTAACGCTGGACTGGCTCTGCGACTGATTTATTATTATGTCCCTGGAAGCTTAAGCTGCAATTGCCTACTAGACTAAGGGAATTAATACCACCTGCCTTGAATTTATCCTAACTACATTAAACAATCTAATTAAATAAACCATTTCAAATGTTATTCAAGTTCTTCACTAGGTAGACATCGGGAAACTAGCATGTTGCCTTCTTTTGAATATCAGATGATGTCGACAAACTTCGGGTCAAGCTTGGCCGAGCAGGGATTCCCCTGTACGGTGCTCATATCCTATTTAAACTCGCCCAGACCACCCACAACTTAGAACAATCAAGGCTCTCACAAAAACCTCATTCTTATGCTCAATTCGGTATATCATAGCTGCTCGTCACAGATGATCACTTAACCTCCCCACACCCTTGCTTCCAATCTACTATAGCCACTAAAGCGAACTAACTTTATAAAACATTAGAATCCAACAATCTGAATTTGTCACGGGCTACTGTAAACGAACCTTTGATGGTTTAGCAGAGGGGGCATGGCCCCTTCACAGGGGTTGAACCAAACATCGTGCTACTAATTGTCAGGTTTGGGCAAGAGGTTGTTGCTGCTTTCGGGTCTTGGCATCTGTCTTCAACCGGGAATTCCGTTATCTTTGAAGTATGCTTCGGTGTTCGTGTATACGTCTCGTGGATCCTGGTGACGATAAAGTATTTGCACATGGCTAAGGAGCTTGTGGCAATTAATTGGTTATTGTATGTCGTCGATAGCAAAGCGGGGAACCAGTGAAAAGTGAAGGCCTTGAGATGTTAACTGGAGGGTGATGGGGATCATATAAATACTAGTCCAGCCAATATAGTCACCATCCCAGAGTCTCAACCTCGTCTAGCAATTGTTCTCAACTGCCACTGTCATTTGCCGACAGCGACTTCCCCTCACCCTCGTGAGTGTCAATATCACATCTCATATCATATACAATGCCGTGTTACGCAAACCTATGTTGGCTGCCTAAAGTTTCTGCATATTGCTTGCAAATCGTCCTATAGCATCATGGTCAAAGAACAAGAGTGGAGATGCATTCCACCAATCGTTCGGTGGTGTTGGTTGTTGGTGATAGTCCTCGGGGACCACGAGAGTGCATAACCACACGGCGCATTATAGTTGGCCAGACGTATATCGCGTATGCGAGCTGACAGGCATTGCATTGGCTGCCAGTGTCTAATTCTCTGTTACCCCTCTGGAGTCGTAAGCCTCCTGCATAACATACAGCAAATACCATTCTATACAATAAACACATGACAAAATGTAGGGCAGTAGGCCTTCCATTACTAAGAATAATAGGAAATATGGCGGTTTTCGCTTTGCGGAATGGT
Source organism: Fusarium sublunatum (assembly GCA_013623665.1). Taxonomy (NCBI): domain Eukaryota; kingdom Fungi; phylum Ascomycota; class Sordariomycetes; order Hypocreales; family Nectriaceae; genus Fusarium; species Fusarium sublunatum. The sequence goes on from JABFFF010000007.1 coordinate 69,771, forward strand.
TAAAGGTAAGCTTACCATACGGTGGGGAAAGAAATATTCCGGCCGGCTATGTTCCCCTCGCCCTGTTCCGAAACAGATCATGGCATTGCTTTTCTCTCAATATTCACCACCAGGACAGTACTTCAGCCTACACAAATAAAGGATTATTTTCTCACCCCTCACTGGGCAGTCATAGCCGCTCTGATCCACCAATCGCTATCTGTTTCGTAGCCATCATGCGAATGAGCGATAGGGATGCTGGCCCAGCCATTAGAGCAAGACTCGAGCCCTTAGGCCGAACGGCTCTCAGCATTATTTATGCCGATAAGTCTGAGCCTCAAGTCGCTATCAAAGCCACCGGCTTCTGGCTAGATGGGGAGATGTACGACCACGCCGCCCTTGCCCAGGACACAAGCGAGACATTCAAACGCGAAGCCGCTATCTACGATGCTTTAGGCGCACACCCACACATCCTCAAATCATTTGGAGCTGCATATTTTCCTCCTGCCCCGGTTGAAGGATCAGAGCTCAAGGCCGAGGCCGAAAGCGAGAGAGAGGCCTGGGCCTTGAAACTTGAGAGAGCTCCCCACGGTAACCTTCGTATACACATCCTCCAGGGCAATGCACCGCCTATGGCCCAACGTTTAAGCATGGCCCTTAACCTTACGGATACTCTACACTATGTTCACAGCCAAGGCGTAATCTGGGGTGATATCTCGACGCGAAACATTCTTCTTTTCGATAATCTTCATATTAAACTCAGCGACTTTGCCGGCTCCAGCCTACACGGGGTATTTCCAGACCTTCTCTTTGCTTGCGAGCCTCGCTACTGGATCCCTGATACGGATCCCCCAAGCCCGAAAAGAAGCATTTTTGAGAAGGAATTATTTGCGCTCGGGACTAGTATTTGCGAGATCACTGAATGGTCTGTTCCTTATGGCGAGATTGAGATTGAGGAATTACAGGAGAAGCTTATGAATGGCGAGTATCCGCATTTAAGCGACGATAATCCTGCAAGACATGTAATCCAGAGGCTATGGAACCTGGACTATACTTCTGTTCAAGAGGTATCCAATGACCTTCGCAAGCTCAAATGTTAAGTAAAATGCTTGAGGAGGGGGCATGTTTGCCAATCAAACCAATCACATTCCTCTGCAATAAGCAATCTTACAGATAGACAACAATTTCACTCAGGCACACGTATTGCAGGGCCTCCTCAATTGACCTGGGGCACGATCCATCTACTTCTATCTACCAAAAAAGGGCCTTTCAAGAATGTCCCCAAGGCTAGTCTAATAAACTGCCAAAATTTAATCCATCCTGACATGTCATCCCAAGAAGACCATAAAGGTTTCCTAACACTTAACCAAGGCCAATCAAAACTCATCAAAATCTGTAGTGAATCCTTAACGCCATCCTAAACACCTCCTAAACTCCTTATAAGAGACGTGGGTCTAGTTGGGCAGCTTGACATCGTAGCCGTGTCGCTTGATGTCGTCCAAAAGCCACTGCATAGGCGTGGCGTAAGTGACATCGACACTGCCGCGATTGTTCTGACTTTTTAATCCAGCCGTCATGATACCACCGATACGACCCCTGAGATCGAAGAGGCAAGCCCTGGAGTCACCGACACAGGAGAAGAGGGTTTGACCATTTGCCCCAATGATAGACCATTCATTTAAGACCATGTCACCAGGGCGACGAACAACAGACCGGATGCTGTTGGAAAGCCCAAAGGTAATCCTGATGATCACAATGAGACGCTCTTTGTCTTGTAACGGTATCCCGCTGGCTGCAGTATTCTCCAGTTCGCTCTCGGGTATAATGTCCGGCCCGATCGTAGCTTCTAGCGACGCACAAACAGGTATCGGCAGATATTCGTTCATTACCACTGTAATCAGGTACTTGTCGATTCCCTTTCGAAGGTCGTAATTGGTAGGGATTTTGTTGGTGAGGTCGCTGAGTCTAGTGGTGAAGCTCTCTTGCGACAGTTCGACAAGCGCGCAGTCTCTAACCCGATGAGAAGAGACTTGAATACGTGGCGAAAACTCGACTTGACCGAGGGTAAAGCCGCCATACTCTAGGATTCGATCCATACGGGGTTGGCAAGATTCCAACCGGCTTTGCTTCCGCAAAAGGACCAAGCGCTCGGCTTGGTATTCTGGGGTTTCGTCAGGCAGCTGTGAAATATAATGTAAAAACGTTTCAACCCCAGATTTAACATCGTCGAAAATCTTCACAGTGTGGACAAGGGTCCCTTCTGCGGGCTGGATGACTAACTTGGTGCTTTCGTCGTCTCCATGCCGATACTCGATGGAATCACTATCTGTGAAAAGGACATGGCGACACCTGAGTGCATACGTCTTGCCATCGCTGCCTTGTAGATAGAGACCCTTTGTTCCCTGGCAAGGTCCACGTTCACCAATCGAGGTTCCGATATATTCCGAGACGTGATGGTCGAACTTGAACATGAGATCATCAATATCGTTGTTCATGGGGCCAGCTGTGAGCCGTAAGGCTTGCGGGTCAGATGTCGGGCTATAGTTAAGTGGAACTTGATGAGGGGCAGAGGTGCAGATGATGCTTTCTTTCACCTCGACTTCAACATCGTCGAGGGCGAAGCGAGCGAGGATCTCTAGGCACGCGATGATGGCAGCTTCGGCCTGTTTGTATGAAGTCGAGTTCTCTGAGACGGAAATTAACATGGTGACTGGGCAATCTGATGCTTGACCTGCATCTTTGAATGCGCTCTCGTACCCGATGCGCAAGATGTCAATGGCGGTCCAGTCGATGCCGCTAAGGGCTTCGATGATAAGTCTCTGAAGAGGTCCTTGTGGGTCATTCCATGGCTTCTGAATCTTGTGTCCTGTAGCGACATCAAGCTGCTTGCTCTCCCGACATCCGTAAGCTCGACTCCATTTGCCAGGTGGAGGCCAGGGCCTGGTGCTCGACCGAGCGATGAGTTTTGGGCCGCTTGGTAGGCCGTGATGGTACATGCAGCGCTCTTCGTCGCCGGGCTCTTGACGAGACATGGTGGCAGGCTGAGATAAGGATGAAGTAGGTTGTGATACCGACAAAAGAGGTTGAGATGTCGATAAAAGAGGTTGTGGTTAGATGAAAAAGGTCTAGGTGCCTTGTAAATCAAAGGTGGACTTTCTCTGAATATTCTCGAGAGGAAGTTCATGGTAGCTAGTCATGGTTATATACTGCCAGCGGGAGTCAATAGTTGGGAGCAGGCAGTGGTCGATGATTCAGGAACATAGTAGGTCTATGATACAGGTACAGGTGGTTAGCCCAGTCGACTGAAAGGGTCACTGGTAGAGGAACCCGCTGTTCGTCTGTCCTCCAGTCCTAAATTTGAAGAGCTGGATATCCCGACGAATTCAAGAAAGATACACTGTGAGCTGTGATGTGGGATGACGAAGGAAGAAAGAGGACCGGTGTCTAGAGAATATCTGCTGTCTTTAGGCTACCGTCACGGCAACAACCCCTTTGAGGGCAAATGTTGACGTGGTCAGACAAATACATTTACTTGAACAAAGCCATTAAGAAACAATCACCACTGCCTAGAGTTCAATGCCGTGTTTGCAACCCCTGCCTGTTCAGAAACTGCAGTTTGTTCAGTATCTCTGGTCAGGTCGGTCGATGCTCACAGTGAATAAAAGCAATCCATATTGTACACACTGTTATCAAGTTCACTTATCGCTGTGAAAATCACCAGATCCACCTTTTTGAACTCTACCTAAAATGTGTTCTCTGTTATAATAGAAGCCTTGCCTTCGAGAGGAAGGATATTACCTAGAACTCTACCAGACAATATTCGGGGCGCTTTTTGCTTTGCCCGACTGTCAGCCTGTCCAGGTTACACGGGTTTGTCGTACACCCGGGCAAGCGAAACTGAACTACGACACACATAACCAAACAACTCTTGGTGGTCAGAGTCCCATCTGCATCAACCAAGACAACGTTCACGAGCGGAACCACCAGGTCGACCTGATGAGATACATATACCCTCAAGCTGATAGCATCTACATCTGGCTCGGGTCAGAGGCTGATGGTAGTGACATGGCCATGAACTTCGTTGTCAAGCAACTAGACAAGAAACTCCGGGCCCGGAGCGTAGGGTTTCACAGTATTTGCTCCAGACCGGAGGGGAAATCACTGGCTCAACTATTTGAACGATCCTATTGGCGACGAATGTGGATAATCCAAGATATTATCTACGCAAAAAAATATGACGATATGGTGTGGTGTGCAAAGCTGCGAGTGGCGCGCTGCCGAAAACCTTTATCTCAAGATGAAGACCTTAACAAACGAGAATTCATGGTAAGCTCAAGTTACAACTAACAAGGCCAGATATCAAGTTGGCAATATTCAATAATGCACAAACTAAACACATATTTCCCTCTCCTTCATCACTTGTCGGCTATAGTCACGCCTAATAGCTCGAACCATAAGACTTGTTGATCTGCAACACTATTAGAACAAGCTCATCAAAGTAGCCACCATCACCAGCACGACACCAACAGCTCCACCACGCTGCACCTCGCCAGCAGCGTTACTGTCCCCCGTCGCCTTCTTCTCCGCGGGCTGGCGTACCTTTGTAAAAGTGACGTTGAAAGCAGGGTTCCTGACAGCCTCGCTAACACCATCATCGCCCTCCATAAATACAAACAGGTCCAGAGGCAGATAGTCATACACCGAGCGGTCCTGTAGGAACCATGTCTGACAAGTGCCGTCCTTGAAGAACAGGTTGCTTTCATACTGAGCGTCCACAGTCGAGTTGGTCTGATCGAAGACGGCGCGCCAGGCTGTCTGGCCCTTCTTGTTGAGGTTGCTGGGATACACACGGGCGTCGATGTACTCTGATGGACGCGCAGTGAAGCTGTAGTTGCCAATGTTGTTGAGCACGTCGAAGCCTCGAACCTGCCAGCTCTTGATCTTGAGCCCGGGTCCGCTGTCGCTTTGCAACGAGATACTCGAGTTGGTCGACTTGTCTTCGTACTCGCCAGCAAATGCCTCCTCAGCTTCGTCACGGCCGACCTTTTCAATAGCAGGGATGATGTTCTGGATGACGGCGCTGAGGATCGTGTAGGTGACATATTGGTCGGCAGTAGCTTCAAGGCCACCATTCATGATAGAAATGACAATGTCGTAATCTGGGATGAGAACAGTCTGCGTGTGGTAGAGTCCGATATCGCCGCTTTTGGTGTAGACGTCGATGATGCGGCCGTCAGAAGTGATATTATCACTTCGAAGAATCTCCCATACTTCGCCAACCTGGTAACCCCAAGAGGCGGTGTTGGAGGCGGGCTTCATCCATTTGCGAGTCTGAACAGGCGTGAGAAACTTGTTGGAGAGGATACCATCCGCCAAAAGCAGCATATCGGAAACGGAGGAAAACATCCCACCAGCACTAGATACAGTCAGTTGGAACAAAGGAATTGTCACCAAATTACTCACGAGTCAAATGCACCGAAACTGGCGTTCCAGGTAGTCTCCTTGAACGGGATGAAGAGATCATTGGCAGGTGGTGTCTTTCCAACGTAGGTGTTCTTCATGCCCACAACGTCCAGAATGTCACGCTTGATAACTTCGGCAAGCGGCTTCTTTTCAGCGGCCTCAAGCACGGCCCCCAGCAAAGCAAAGCCAATGTTGGAGTAGATGGGGTTGGTGAAAGGGGCGTAAACCGGAGGCCGAAGGTTGACCTGCTCGAGGAGATCCTTTGTAGTGCAAGGAGAACTGCCAGTTCCTGGTAGACCTGAGCAACTCGGTTGCTCTCCTTTGGCAATCTCGGGAAGCCCCAAAGGCTCCCACTTTTCAGAGCCAGCGATGGCCAGATCCTGAGCCACTATTCGGCGATCAGTATACTGCAAGTAAATCGGATATTGGTACTTACGGTCGATGCCAAGACCGGAGAGATGGCTGGTGAGTGACCCAACGGTAATATCCTCCCACTTCAATGAGAAGATGTCATCGTCCTCGGCCGTCTTGTTGAGCTCAGGCAAGTACTTCAGCACGGAAGCTTCAAGATCGATATTGTCACTCATGAGTACAGCCAAAGCCGTGATAAGCTTGGAGCCACTTGCAATTCGAAAGACAGTATCTTTATCAACCTTGTCAGAACCCTCACCAGGATTGGGAGGTGTGAAGTGGTAAGTGAAAAGAGGATCGTCCTCGTGGATGGACTTGACGCCAATAGACAGAGCAGAGTTGTTGAACTGAGCAGCGATCCTCTCATCAAGACCGGCCTTTAATCTAGCAGCAGCCTTTTGCACTAACTTGCTCTCACTGGGGGCTTTTGGCGCTGGGAAGACGGCGCCGAGAGGAGGGCATGCTTTGGCGTCGACGAGGGTAAAGACGCTCACAGCGACAGCTGCTAACTTTGAGAATGAGGGCATGTTGAAGATGGTTTAGAGAATGTGAAGGAAACTTAAGCAAGAGGTGAAGTGGCTAGTGATTGAATCATGACTTGGCATCTGATGGAAGAGCCAGATTATATACATTTCTTAGCCATGGTTCAGCTCTATGCTTGAAGCATGGTCAGCAACATTACCCATGTATAAAAACTCCAAAAAATAGGCTGATCCTTGAAGCTAAGATCACAAAATGCCACTATAGACAACCGTTTAATGATTTTCAGCCTTGGCAGGTGTAGTGCCGACTGTCAGATTGCCTCAGAACGTTGGCTTTAATCTCGGACCACTGAGTGCGAGCCGTCTCCTTGAGAATAGACAGCTTAATTGGGAGGTAGAAGGATTAGCGCTTGACTTGCTGACTGCATATATCCAATGGATGCTTTAAGAGTCCGAGGGCAGAGTCCGAGCAGACCAATAGGCGAAGATGATCAGCATTGGAGGATGGGGCATTGGGACAGGGGTGAGTTATAAGGCTGAGGCTGTGTTTCAATTCTCGCTAGTTTCAACGGTTGATGCTTTAGCTGCTGCGCCTCGATTTGCTTTGTCTCGGACTTTGACAGCGCCTCTCTTCGTAATTCCTGGCTGGCTGCGTAAAGTAAAACTTGTTAGCCAGTCCAAAGTCAGATATTTCATGTTCAAAAATGGTCTAACTGTATTTAAAGTAACTGGGAATAATATAACGCTATATCAGTTCTAATTCTTAAAGTTGTGGGTCTTAGGTTTTATCTTTAGACTTCCTTGGTATATTTCAAGTCTAGTATATATTAATCCTAATAGTAAGTTTACTAAGAGTCGCTGGTTACGTTTATGAGTTTGATTCTTTGGTTAGTTATATAAGTTGAGAAAGATTCTATTGACAGTCGTACAGCGACTTACGTTCCTAGAAGCCATACTCAGTCATGAACACAAAGCAGCTGTGCAGAATTCCAGGAGTTTGAATTTGAAATGTTTGTTTTTCTATGAGATCCATACCATCGACCCTCAAAGTCTGTAAGGTCTAAAAGATTCGTTTCCTTCCCTCCTTCCAAAGAATATTGCACCACCGCGCCGAGTTCTTGACGGGATAGCTGCACTTTATGCTAGGAAGTTTGGTATAGCTGGGTAAGATAGGAACAGGTGGCTTACTCATGTGACTGAACTCTAGGGTCAAAAAGAGTCGTTAATCTAGCAGGGGAGGCAAGCACCGTTGCAGCATCGGAAACGAGCCAGGCAGACGGTGCATCCTTGTACTTGGCGAGCCTGAAGAGCCTCGAACTCCTCACGGGTAACAAGCTTACCACGGCCCTCGATCTCGGTAGAGACAGCGGCAGCCATGGCAGCAGAAGCTGAGGCAAGGGTAATAAGAACAGAGAGGAACTTCATGGTGAGAAGTGGTTGGGGGTTTTTAAAGTGGCTGAGATGAGGTGATTGTTGAAGAGTACGATGAGATTCTATGGGAAAGTATCGCCTTTTATAGACTGGATATCTGGGCAATTCCCTGGTTGTGAGCAGTGAGGATCTGTCAAACCTGATAATCTGATAAGATCCTTCGTTCCTCGAAAGAACATTGTTACTCGTACCAGGACCTATCACGGGCTAAGATCATATCAATCAGTGAGATATCATGTCGTCTGGCCCACCACGACTGCATACTTCTCACTGCCAAGAGTATTAGAGTGATGATAATGGCAAAGTGTGAGGGGTATGGTTCTTGCCCCGGAGCTATTCCTTTGTCACTCGCAAGGGCGGAGTTGGTGTACAAAAGTCAGCTACTTGGGTAAGATATGGCTATAGGGAAATCTCAGAAGCCATATAATGCAGGACTTCAGGTCACACACCATTTACCAAGCTCGCTGTTCAATATTTCTTGAACCGCAAATCACCTTAAATCAGCCAAAGCCAGGAACGGTGAAGAATTTGCAGCAGAGGACTGTCGACATGAGCAGTGCGAGTGCTCCACTCGAAGGATCTGAAGGAACAACATCCCTGACTAAACATCTCTTCTCGCTATAGTAGGTCGGTTGGGTCGTCAATTATGGAAGTAAACTCCGAAAAGAGGAGGGCATTCCCAAGCGGTATCGGCCATGATGGCGCAGAGGAAGGTTATGGTTAAGCTTAAAAAGCGTGGAGTTGTCCCGGAATTGGGGGCCTAGTGCTGAACAGGTACTCCTCGGGAATAAATAAAATATACAACATAAGATTAACCTATACTTAAGTAATATAAACTAAAATAACTCTTATAAGACATCAATTAAATTATAAAGACTATTAGTTTATAGAGAAAAACTTGGTAATTCTTTTAGTATTTTTTATACAAGAAACAATTTTCTTCAGTAATAATATCCCTAATAAAAGTTATCAAGGTTAGTGTCTTGAGTCTTATATTTCATTTCCCCTCTTAGGTACTGTAGATGCTTACGTCCATGGTCTCTCTTTAGGAAAGCTACCGCTTATCCTTGCATTACAGGGCTCAGTTCATTTCTCTCGTCCTCACGTCGTCTTATTTCTTCTACGGCAATTGTCAATGGCGGCTAAGGCGAAACCTTCACTAGCTTGAAGTGGCTATCGGCAGGGGTGGGCATGGATTACGATTTCTAAAGTGACTGCTATTCACCTCCAGAAATTGCAACTAAGCATCCAGAAACCTCCTGTAAATTATCAACCATGTCATAGACTGATATGCTCAACTTTGTCTTGCCATAGCATCTGCTGCGCCTTGATCATCAATACCGTAACTTGCGCAACGGTCCTCCGCCTCTCTAACGCGGCTGTGTAAGCCCAGCGTTCCATTTATGGACGTGCGGGGAGGATCGCGCCCTTGGCCATCCAAGCAATAAGACGAGACCTTATCCACCAGCTGAATCCTCCTCATTTCCCGGCTCGGACCCTAGACCTCGGACTTTTCACGATACGTACGAGATCCTTCAGCCCTACGATACCGTACAGACCTAACTGTAGTGATCGTAGCTATGTATACAGTCCCATCTCAGACACTCTCTAAGCCTTCGGGCCGTAAGGGGAGTAAAAAGGTGCGGACTGGCTGCATCACCTGCAAGTCCGTCTTCTCTTAGCCATCCACCATGTACTCTACATTTACTAACCTTGGACAGAATCCGAAAAGTAAAGTGCGATGGTAAACATACACATCTGCCACATATACCCTTTGTCTACTAACACAATCCTACAACAGAAGCTAAACCTCACTGCATACGATGCATCAAGACCGGCCGTCAATGCGACGGCTACCGCCAAAGCCCCTACTCATCCCCAGAGCCCATGGCCCTGAGTCCAGCACCAGGCTTCCAATCTACCCAAGAAGCGCGCGCCTTTGACCACTACCGCTTGCGAACTGCAAAAGTCCTCTCAGGCGCCATAGACGCCGGCTTCTGGGGCGGCGTCGTCCTCAAGATGAGCACCGCCGAACCCGCTGTTCGCCATGCTATCCTCGCTATCAGCAGCCTGCACGAGGCCGTCGAGTCGCGGGGCAAAAGTAGTCACGCAATCGATACACGCTTTGCTTTTCGCGAGTATGGAAATGCCATCACGTCGCTGCGCAATTGGAGCCAGCGCAACGAACCCTCGCTCGTGCCATTGCTAGTCTGCGTCCTCTTCATCTGCGTAGAGTTCCTCGCCGATCGCGATTCCGCTGCTCAGATGCACATCTGTCAGGGCCGACAGATTCTATCCAGCCTCGACGACGGACGCTCTCCAGCCATGGAAATGGTCAAGCATGCGCTTGTGCCCATCTACGCCCGTCTCAGTCTCTCGAGCTTTCTCTTTGGGAGCCGTCCTTCGCCTATCCCAGCGTATCTCCGGAGCTGGACAACGATGCCTGCCATCTTTGCAAGCGTTGATGATGCACGGTATGCTCTGTATTTCTTGCTGGACGATAGCCTGCAGTTCAGCACAAGAGCGCGTGCTCCTATCTTCAACCCAAACTCGGATCCGCAAGAGATGCGATATCTCAAGGATGAACAGCAGAGGCTCCTGTCCGAGCTAAATCGATGGCACGCTGCCTTTACTGTTCTCACGTCAATGAGTCCCCAATCACCGACCCTGACAAACTCGTTGAACATGCTCCGGATATACCATCAATCCACCACCATCTGGGTCTCAACAACCATGGACCCCCACGAAACAAAATACGACGCATATACATCAGGTTTCGCATCCATCATCTCCCTAGCATCCACTGTCATTGGCTCGATCCCTCTCAACTCCAAGATGGAGCCCTTCACCTTCGAGACAGAACTCATAGCTCCCATCTACTGGACAGCCACAAAGTGTCGCCATCCTCTGCTGCGACGCTCAGCCCTTAAACTCCTGACACGAGACCAGATGGTCAACCGCAGGGAAGGTCTATGGCACGCTCGTACAACAGCCGTCGTTGCTGCACGGGTCATCGAAATCGAAGAGTCCGGCATCACTGACCCGCTGGATCTAGATCTGACCATGGGCTCCATGGCCGCCTTTAGCCCAAGCCCGAGTGAAGACTCAACCGAGTCAGGGGTCTCATTCAACTTCCATACATGCGATCCCAAAAAGATCAGAATAGACATCTCAAACCCCCCTCGACTCCCGCCCCCTCCGTCGTCCTTCACCGACCCATCTTCTGACGCGGTCTCATCAAGAAACACGTCCTGCAGCCCTGGATCAAGCGCTTCCTCGCCCGATGCCACATCCGAGCTCTCACCCATATCAGCTGCGCTTGAGGGTATTCGACAGCTCGATCTTGCGGCTCTCAAATCAGTCAGTCTTGAGCCGCCATATGGTGTCCCAGAGAATCGGCGCATCAAGACGGCGATACTTGGACCAGCGGATGAGGGGGGGATATGGACCACTTTCTTCAGAGATCCTGAGCCAGGAATGACTCAATGGAAGGTCACGAGGGAGTTTTTGAGATGCTGAATAGCTGTATAGGTGAAGTAACATTGTGATTAAGCGTAAAATTGGTTCAAATCTTGTACACGATGCCCATGAGCAATACATGTAACTTGCTTGTTCTAAAAATACTCTTCATATCTTTTTAATGCTGAACCATTTAAAACAATTGCTCTTTTAGTTACCATTTCGTCTCTTGTTTCAATACTCTCCCGTCTTCTAGCCGAGAGTGGGTGAGTAAAGAAAGGCAGGGAGAGGTGTGAAAGTGTCTCGCACTCGCGAGACAGGCCGGCTACCCTGAATCCGACGAAGGCTTCGTACTGCGAAGGTACATACGCTACTCTCGAAACAATAATATGCTATGAATTTCTTTTAAATCACAAGAGGTCATCCCCATGATCTGCTCCGAATATTTCAGTAGAGTCAAAACTAACCATATTCAATCTCTGTTACGATCTGCTTACCAGTCAGCCAGACCACACCGTACCTCCAGATGGCAAACACACGACGTCAGCCTTTTTGTAGACTTCTTCATACAAATCGCACCCAACCACATTCAGAACGAGCATTTGTTGTTCAAGGGTATCATTGTTATGTACTGTCATCGCATCCCTCAGCCTCTAGCCGCCTCTCGTCTCGGTGCCGACTCTGCCACCAACTTTCTTCTCTTATTCCTTTCATCCTGTTCAGCCAGAACCTTGGCCGTTAATGACGCCGCAAACGAGTTATTGATGCCGCTGATTCTGGCATCTTCGCTCTTCTTGCTCGTCTCCTTGGCTGAGCCGTTCGTGGCCTTGTCCTCCTCCTTCACATCGTCGCCCTTGCGCTTCTTTTTCTTTTCCGTCTTGTCCTTCTTCAAAGTATGTGTCAAGCCTTGCCCCTTGAGATTCTCGATTCTCTTCTCCAGTCTGTCGAGATCCGCCTCAGACGTCGCAAGAATCGTAACGATGTTGTCTGGACTGAACTCGGTGCCGCACTCTGGGCAAGCCTTTTCTTGAATCTCCTTCATCGCCACATCCGCAAACACGTGTCCGCAAGGCACCAAGTAGACGGCCTTGACGGAAGGGCCTAGCTCCTTCATCGAGATAGGACACACCCACTTGTCGCCGTTCTTGGACACCTTCAGTTTTGCCACATCCCGTAGCGACTTGATACCTAGGCTTGCGGGTGTGACTTCGACCGGGTCGTCGGAGGGCATGAGGCCCTTGAGGACCGCTTCATAGTTGTACAGGCGCCCGCGCCAGTCGGAGACAACAGTATCAATATCGAGGGGTTCGCCACTGAGCGCGCAGTGAGCCCAAGCATGAGCCAGAGATTCGAGTGCGGTCGCCTTGAGTTCGGAGGTGGTAGGAGCACGCGCTGCGTTTTTGACAAGCTCGCGGCGCTTGGGAATGGAGCCGCCGTCGTTACCCATGTTTGCTGACCGCGATGATGATGCGGATGGGTTGTAAAGACAGTCGCACGGTCGCTGGGTAAGCAGATGGATTTAGTGGCGGCGTCAGCTATCTCTGTGTGAGGGCGTGAGTGTAAGGAAGAGAGTTAGGAATAAGGGAATGCAAGGTAAATGCGCGCGTGAGATGGATAAAGTTAGGAATTGGATGCGAGAGTTGAGGCGATTCCTAACTTTAGTAGTACCTTATGCATGTATGCATGGGCGCAAAGATAAAGCTTATCGATAAGGACGCAGCAAAACATAAAGTAGATATACAGTGCGTATGATATCAATTACTGTACAAAGTGGGCGCGAAAGCCGAGTGGTTCCTGAATGTGGTACAATTGGCACTGTAGCGAAACCTCGTCATTGGTTCTACGGCTGGCCCGCCATTTCCTACAATGACCTCCACCTGACCAAGCTCAACACTGGAGCAACTACCAACTTTACCCTCCCTCCGGTGCTATGCGCCTCTGACAAACTCTCGCTCCGGTGGTGTCTTGTCCGAGATAATATTTAATAGCGACGCTTTCCTTTCATTATCCCTATCTTGGAAATCTCGGGCGCACCAAACACAAGCGACACGTACGACCGCGCGCTTGGGCTCGAAGCTCGATTCCCGTCTCCCCACTCCAACCTCGACCTCTCTCTCTTTCGCCCAGCGCTCGCCTGCCCTCGGGCCCTCGATTCTCAAGTACATGCGACGTTGATAGGTGCGGACCCTGTGCCGCGACGGCAGTATGGCGCAAGCGCAGCAGGTCGCCATGGAGCGACTAGAACACGTCTCTCGTGGCCTTCGCTCAAGGTAGGCTTCCCCGTCCCAGCCGCTTTTGACCAAGAAACAGACCCTGATTCCGTGTTAGACTTGGCGACGACGTGCGCAAACGATCCGCTGCACAGCTTCGCGAGCTCGTAGTTCTCTGTCACCGAGACCTAAGCCCCGAGCAGTTCCAAACCTTCTACAACGCCGTCAACAACAAGATTACACAGCTTATTACACATGGCAGCGACTCATCCGAACGGCTCGGAGGCATCTATGCCCTCGATGCGCTCATCGACTTTGAAGGCGTCGATATTGCTGTCAAATACACGCGTTTCACCCAGAACCTCAAGACGATCCTCCGGGGAAAGGACATCAATCCCATGCAGCCGGCTGCGATCGCCCTAGGAAAGCTGTGTCGACCTGGTGGATCAATGATATCAGAACTGGTGGACTCGGAGGTCAACACAGCACTCGAATGGCTTCAAAACGACCGCGTGGAGGAGCGAAGATACAGCGCCGTTCTCGTACTGCGCGAATTGGCCCGCAGCGCTCCGACTCTGATGTATCAATACATCCCGACAATCTTCGACTGGATCTGGGTTGGACTTAGAGACTCCAGACAGCTTATCCGGGCGACGTCGGCGGAAACAGTTAGCGCCTGCTTCCGAATCCTCCGCGAGCGAGACCAAGAGATGAAGCAGCTCTGGATGAGCAAGATCTACAATGAATCGAAGCAGGGTCTCAAGGTCAACACTGTCGAATCAATCCATGGCTCGTTGCTCGTCTTGAAGGAGCTTCTCGAGCAGGGTGCCATGTACATGCAGGAGCATTACCAGCAGGCGTGTGAGATTGTCTTCAAGCACAAAGACCACAGAGACCCGACCATCAGAAAGACGGTGGTTCTTCTGATTCCAGATCTCGCCAGCTACTCTCCGGCTGACTTTGCGCACACTTGGCTGCACAAGTTCATGGTCTATTTGTCTGGCATGCTGAAGAAAGACAAGGAGCGTAACGATGCTTTCCTTGCAATTGGTAACATTGCCAACTCGGTTAAAAGTGCCATTGCCCCATATCTGGATGGCGTTTTGATCTACGTACGAGAAGGCCTTAGTCTCCAATCTCGCAAGAGAGGCTCAGTTGATCCCGTCTTTGACTGTATCAGTCGTCTTGCTGTGGCTGTCGGACAGACTCTGAGCAAATACATGGAGGCACTGCTGGATCCTATCTTTGCTTGCGATCTTACTCCCAAGCTCACCCAAGCTCTTGTCGACATGGCCTTCTACATCCCCCCAGTCAAACCGACAATCCAGGAGAGACTGCTCGATATGCTCAGCGTTGTTCTCTGTGGTGAACCCTTCAAGCCCCTTGGCGCCCCACAGCCCAATACCCTCAGTTCAGTTCCTATCATTCCGAAAGATGCCAAAGATCCTCAAGCTTACGAGCACCGGAAAGCCGAAGTGAAGCTGGCGCTTAACACTCTCGGAAGCTTCGACTTCTCCGGTCATGTCTTGAACGAGTTTGTCCGCGATGTCGCCATCAAGTACGTTGAGGATGAGGATCCAGAAATTCGTGAAGCGGCGGCCTTGACATGCTGTCAGCTCTACGTGCGCGACCCGATTGTCAACCAGACCAGTTATCACGCGCTTCAAGTTGTCGGCGATGTCATTGAGAAGCTTCTTACCGTCGGAGTCTCAGATCCGGAACCTAATATCAGAAGGACGGTCCTGGCGGCTCTAGACGAGCGATTCGACCGGCACCTGGCCAAGGCAGAAAATATTCGCATCCTATTCTTTGCGCTAAACGATGAGGTTTTCTCCATCCGAGAAGTAGCCATATCCATCATCGGTCGCCTTGCCAGATACAACCCTGCCTATGTCATCCCTTCGCTTCGCAAGACCCTCATACAGATGCTCACCGAACTTGAGTTTTCCGACGTCGCCCGCAACAAGGAGGAGAGTGCGAAGCTTTTGAGTCTTTTGGTTCAGAATGCGCAATCTCTCATCAAGCCGTACGTCGAGCCTATGATCTCGGTTCTCCTCCCAAAAGCGAATGACACCAACGCTTCAGTCGCCGCCACCATTCTTAAGGCCATTGGTGAACTTGCTACTGTAGGTGGCGAGGACATGATGCCTTACAAAGACCGACTGATGCCACTTATTCTCGATGCTTTGCAAGACCAGAGCTCCAACGCGAAGCGAGAGGCTGCTCTGCATGCTCTGGGACAGCTTGCGAGCAACTCGGGCTATGTCATTCAGCCATACATCGAGTACCCTCAGCTCCTGGAGATTTTACAAAGCATTATCAGGACAGAGGGGCAACGGGTGCCTTTGAGGCAGGAGACGATCAAACTGATGGGTATCCTTGGTGCACTTGATCCCTACAAGCATCAGGTAAGTGGCGCGCTCATCTCATTTTACATTTACTGATATCGGTACAGGCTGAAGAGCGAACTCCTGATGCAGGACGCCTCGAGTCAAACCAAATGACAGATATATCCCTCATGATGACCGGATTGACACCATCCAACAAGGAGTATTTTCCAACCGTCGTCATCAACGCCCTTCTGCAAATATTGAAGGACTCTTCCCTGGTTCAGCACCACGCGGCTGTGATCGAAGCCATTATGAACATCTTTCGCACCCTGGGATTGGAGTGTGTATCGTTCCTTGACAGAATCATACCAGCATTCCTTCAAGTGATACGATCAGCGACTTCCACCAGACTCGAGTCTTACTTCAACCAGCTGGCAACCCTCGTCAGCATTGTTCGGCAACATATAAGAAATTACCTGCCGTCCATTGTCGAGATCCTCCAAGAATACTGGCACACCTCCCCATCACTCCAGACCACGATCTTGTCTCTTGTTGAGGCCATCTCCAGATCGCTCGAGGGTGAATTCAAGATATACCTGGCTGGTCTGCTCCCGTTGATGCTTGGTGTGCTTGACAAGGACACATCCGCCAAGCGCACGCCGTCGGAGAAGGTGATGCATGCCTTCTTAGTATTCGGTGCCAGCGCTGAGGAGTACATGCACCTGATCATTCCTGTTATTGTCCGGACATTTGAGAAGCAGGGTCAACCTACTTTCATCAGGAAGCAAGCCATCGATACGATCGGAAAGATTTCTCGCCAGGTGAACCTTAACGACTACGCTGCGAAGATCATTCACCCTCTCACACGTGTATTGGATATGGGCGAGCCCCAGCTACGCACTGCTGCTCTGGACACCCTCTGTGCCCTGATCCAGCAGTTAGGCAAGGATTATCTTCACTTCATGGGAACTGTCAACAAGACGATCAACCAGCATCAAATTCAGCACCAAAACTACGAGCTGCTTGTGAGCAAGCTTCAGAAGGGAGAGGTTTTGCCCCAGGATCTGAGCTCGGCGGACCGCTTCGCTGATGGGGCTGATGAACCTGCATTTGCGGACCAGGGAACGAAGAAGCTCGAGATGAATGCCATCCATCTCAAGGCCGCGTGGGATACCAAGGGCAAGTCAACAAAGGAGGATTGGCAAGAGTGGCTGCGACGCTTCAGCACAACGCTGCTTACCGAGTCACCGAACCACGCCCTCAGAGCTTGCGCCAGTCTTGCAAGCGTGTATCTGCCTCTGGCCCGTGAGCTCTTCAACTCTGCGTTCGTCTCATGCTGGAGCGAGCTGTACGAGCAGTTCCAAGACGAGCTCATCCAGAATATCGAGAGCGCTATCAAGTCAGAGAACGTCCCACCTGATCTGTTGGGTCTCTTGCTTAACCTTGCCGAGTTTATGGAGCATGACGACAAGGCTTTGCCGATTGATATCCGAGTGCTCGGTAGGGAGGCTGCTCGCTGTCACGCATACGCAAAGGCTTTGCATTACAAGGAACTTGAATTCCTGCAAGATCAGAGCAGTGGTGCTGTTGAGGCTCTGATCGTTATTAACAATCAGCTCCAGCAGTCAGATGCTGCCATCGGTATCCTGCGCAAAGCTCAGCTGTACAAGGAAGGCATACAGCTGCGAGAAACTTGGTTCGAAAAGTTGGAACGCTGGGAAGAAGCACTTGCCTTCTACAATAAGCGCGAGTCGGAAGTGCCCGAAGACCAAGCGATTCCTGTCGAGATCGTCATGGGAAAGATGCGCTGTTTGCACGCCTTGGGAGAGTGGGAGGCTCTGGCCAACTTGACAGGCAGCACCTGGGCCAACTCTACACCCGAAGTACAGAGGATGATTGC
This sequence comes from Fusarium sublunatum, assembly GCA_013623665.1. Lineage (NCBI taxonomy): Eukaryota > Fungi > Ascomycota > Sordariomycetes > Hypocreales > Nectriaceae > Fusarium > Fusarium sublunatum. The sequence goes on from JABFFF010000007.1 coordinate 87,436, forward strand.
TCCTCTCGCTACAGCTGCTGCATGGGGATTGAACAAGTGGGATTCTATGGACAACTACCTCTCCTCGCTCAAGAGGTACTCACCTGATCGATCATTCTTTGGAGCCATCTTGGCACTCCATCGCAACCAGTTCCGCGAGGCGATTGCCTGTGTTCAGCAAGCTCGTGAAGGCCTGGATACCGAGTTGAGTGCGCTGGTTAGTGAGTCGTACAACCGGGCGTACCAGGTCGTTGTTCGAGTGCAGATGCTTGCCGAGCTCGAGGAGCTTATTGTCTACAAGCAATGCGATGAGAAGAAGCAGGCCATCATGAGGCGAACGTGGGAGACTCGACTGAAGGGCTGTCAGAGGAACGTTGAGGTCTGGCAGCGCATGCTTAGATTGCGTGCTATAGTGATCGCACCGACGGAGAACATGCACATGTGGATCAAGTTTGCCAACCTCTGCCGCAAGTCTGGCCGGATGGGTCTGGCTGAGAAGTCCCTCAAGCAGCTCATCGGAAGCGATGCTCCTTTGGACACTATGATACCCTACTGGACTGACCAGCGACAGCCAGGACCTGGTCCCAGGAACACACCAGCAGCGCAGGTCATCTACGCTGTGCTCAAGTACCAGTGGGAGCTTGGACAGCAGTCTGGCATTAAGGAGTCGACCACTGCTCAGAAGACGCTGTACTGCCTGCGCAAGTTCACTAACGATGCCGCGCACCGCCTGGATGTCGCCAAGGCTCATCTGAATGCCCAAGCCGGCAACGAGGTTAACATCACGGGCGACTACGGCTTCCAGAACCAGATGGATCCTGCTCTCATGAGCCCGCAGACCCAGCGAGCGCTGTATGACCAAACCGTCTTGCTGGCCAAGTGTTATCTGCGACAGGGAGAGTGGCTGATTGCGCTCAATAAGGATGATTGGCAGTACACTCAGGTCCAGGACGTTCTCACCTCGTACTCTCAGGCGACCAAGTACAACCCCCGTTGGTACAAGGCCTGGCACGCTTGGGCGCTGGCCAACTTTGAGATTGTGCAGACCCTGACGGCTGGAAACGAGGGCCAGATGTCGAGGGCGGACCAGACAATGGTGATAGAGCATGTCGTGCCAGCTGTCAAGGGCTTCTTCAAGTCCATCGCGTTGTCAGAAGGGAGCTCCCTGCAGGATACGCTCCGACTGCTAACTCTCTGGTTCACGCACGGAGGCAGCGCCGATGTCAACGCAGCCGTAACAGAAGGCTTTGCTAATGTCAGCGTCGACACTTGGCTCGAGGTCATTCCTCAACTGATTGCACGAATCAACCAGCCTAACAAGCGAGTTCAGCAGTCGGTACATAATCTGCTCGCGGATGTCGGACGAGCTCATCCCCAGGCTCTGGTCTATCCTCTGACTGTTGCCATGAAATCCTGGCAAAACACCCGCCGTTCGCGCTCTGCGGCTCAGATCATGGACAGCATGAGACAGCACAGCGCAAACTTGGTTGCCCAGGCTGATACGGTCAGTCATGAGCTGATCCGTGTGGCTGTCCTGTGGCATGAGCTCTGGCACGAAGGATTGGAAGAAGCCTCGCGCTTGTACTTTGGCGACCACAACATTGAAGGGATGTTTGCGACGCTTGAGCCGCTGCACGAGCTTCTGGAGCGTGGCCCCGAGACTCTTCGCGAGATATCGTTCGCGCAAGCGTTTGGGCGAGACCTCAAGGAGGCGCAAGACTGGTGCAGACAGTACGAGACGAGCCAGGACGTTAACGACCTGAACCAGGCGTGGGATCTGTATTATCAGGTATTCCGCAGAATAAGTAGGCAGCTACCTCAGGTTACCACCCTGGAGTTGACGTACTGCTCGCCCAAGCTGCTCAACGCCAAGAACCTGGACCTGGCAGTGCCAGGAACGTATAAGAGCGGGCAGCCGATTGTGAGGATAATGTCCTTTGACACTACGTTTAGTGTTATCAACTCTAAGCAGCGTCCACGAAAGCTCAACGTTAACGGCAGCGACGGCAAGTCGTTTGCGTTCCTGCTCAAGGGCCACGAGGATATTCGTCAGGACGAACGAGTTATGCAGCTGTTCGGCCTCTGCAATACCCTCCTGGCGCACGACTCGGAGTGCTTCAAGCGCCATCTTAACATCCAGCGCTATCCAGCAATCCCTCTGTCGCAGAATAGTGGTCTGCTGGGGTGGGTTCCCAACAGCGACACCCTCCACGTTCTTATTAGGGAGTATCGTGAGAGTCGCAAGATCCTGCTCAACATCGAGCACCGCATCATGCTGCAGATGGCCCCGGACTACGACAACCTCACCCTGATGCAGAAAGTCGAGGTGTTTGGTTATGCGTTGGACAACACCACGGGCCAGGATCTGTACCGCGTCTTGTGGCTCAAGTCCAAGTCGTCCGAGGCCTGGCTTGAGCGACGAACAAACTACACGCGGTCTCTGGGTGTCATGTCCATGGTGGGCTATATTCTCGGTCTGGGCGATCGTCACCCGTCCAACCTGATGCTCGACCGTGTCACGGGCAAGATCATCCATATCGATTTCGGCGACTGTTTCGAGGTGGCCATGAAGCGAGAGAAATACCCCGAGCGGGTTCCGTTCCGACTGACACGCATGTTGACGTACGCCATGGAGGTTAGCAACATCGAGGGTAGTTTCAGGATTACGTGCGAGAACGTGATGAGAGTCTTGAGAGACAATAAGGAGAGCGTCATGGCTGTTCTTGAAGCGGTATGTAACCCCCCTCAGTCTGTATACAACAATGATACTAACAGTCACCAGTTCATCCACGATCCCCTCCTCACCTGGCGATTGACCAACGCCGCCTCCCCCACGGGCCCCAACTTCCGCTCCGATAGAGACGCAGCAATGCCCGTCCCCGACGGCGTCCGCGCCCGTCGCCAATCCATCCTCGACACCGACGTTCCGCCCTCGGAGCTCCTCAACGCGCCGGAGGCATCGGTAGCAACACGCGCCCGGGCCCGGACTAACAGCTCGGCGGGCGTGGACGGCAATGCCCTCGTAAACGGCGCGCAGGAGGTCGAGAGCCAGAACGCGAGGGCAGTCGAAGTGCTGGACCGCGTGCAGCAGAAGCTGACGGGTCGCGACTTCAAGAACAACGAGGAGCTCGACGTGGTGAACCAGGTCAACAAGCTGATTATGGAGGCGACCAAGCTGGAGAATCTGTGCCAGCACTATATAGGATGGTGCAGCTTCTGGTAGACGTCTCTCATGCTGCTGTGGTTGCTGTTTTTCTTTTCTCTTGGGAGGATAGACTGTCTACTATTATCATTGTTGTTGTTACCCCCCTTTTTTTTCATGTCTGATTTAGAGACGCGAAGCTGATGCTGATACCGTAATGCGGGAGTTAAGGAGGTCGGATTAATGTGATATCAGGGAACTTCTTGGACGTGCAGCATGTTTTTTTGTCTGGCGTAGTGTACGAGTATAGCATGGAAGTATGATGTTGAAGGACTCTTGTCAGTAGTATGTGGTGATAACTATCTTTTCGTGAACATTCTCTATAACAGTACGCTAAACAGATATGCAACAAATCTCGTTGGTACATCCTTACCCAGGTCTCTACAGCTCATCCCTATACCGAGGCTTCTTGGGCTGAGTTCCAACATTCCATTGCGAAAAGTCACAAGCCGCCGGTGTGCCAACCTCCATCCTGTAGACGCACTTCTCGCTCTCACTAACCCTCCAGAGCTCCTCCGTCTCAGCACAGCCCAGCCAGACATCCGTACTCCTCTGAGGCCCATTCCAGCACTGCTGACCGTTCTCGTAGCGCAGAACCATCCTCTCGCCTCTGCCGAGACTCTTTCCATCGACCCTGTCCTCCTCATCTGCCATCTCGTAATCGATGCGCTTAAAGTTACCCATGTTGCTGGATCCATGGCCCTTCTTGGACTTTTGCATGGTGCGCTCCAGCCAGCACTGCTCGTACGTGTACTCTCCCGCCTCGAGGCTGACGCACTTGCCCTTAAGGGCGCGGAAGATGTCTTCGGGTCCGTAGTCCATTTCGAGGTCGGCCTTTTCGACGCCGAGAGACGTCTTCTTGGACGAGAGGTCTTGGTCGGCGGCCTCGAGGGCTTCGCGGGCGGCGCGGACGAGGGTGGATTCTTTGCCGGGAGTTGTGTTGTCGGCGAGGATGCCGTTGGTGATGGCCCAGACGCGGAGGTTGTCGAGGGCGTTGTGGAGGAGGGAGCGGACAGAGGGGGGGAGGTAGGCTTCAAAGTTGTAGACTGAAGTTTGTTAGTGGGGGCTATATCATGAGGAGGGGGTTGAACTTACGGATATCAGTATCGCTACCTTCGCCCTCTTCAAACTCGTTCCAGTTGATGCCATTGCCCTCACTATCCTCCTTGAGAACGCTCAAAACGTCCTCATCAGGAAGAACCTTTTCGTTGATCTTCTCCGCCTGACGAGCCGAGTAGTCCTCAAAGGAGCGGATGGCCGCCTTGACACCCTCGTCGTTGAAGTTGGGGTTGTAGTCAGACTTGAACTTTGTCAAAAGCTCCTCAAGCTCACCGACACGCTCCTTGAGGGCATCACGCTGGTTGACGACATTATCGAGAGTGTCACGAAGCTCGTTGACGCGTGTCTTTGCCAGTCCAACAAGAACGCCCAACTTGCCGCCGCCGCTGCCCTCATCGCGAACAACCTTTCCCTTATCCTGCTGTTCAGCCTCGCGGTGTTTCTGGGCAAGCTCGGCCTTTTTCGTCTCGAGGGCCGCAATCTCCTTTTCAAGTTCGGCCACCTTGTCCTCGATACGCTGTCGAATATCCTTGGCCTCTTTCTCCATGACACCACGCTTCATGGCCGCCTTTTCCCTATTCTTTCGCTTCTCCTCCTCCAACCTCCTATACTCCTTTCCAATCTCGGCACACTTGTTCTCGCACTTGACGCCGTGAACGGCAGAATACTCCTCCGAACCGTCACAGCACAGGTCGTAGTCGCAGACGCCGTCGTTGACGTAGAGGAAGGGCACGTACATGCCAATATGACCCTCATTAGCACACCAGAAGCCAGGCAGAGCATTGGTCGCGTTAGTGGTGCCTGAGACGGAACCGGCGAGAGGCTGTTCGGGGGAGAGAGGGTCGATGTTGGCGCAGGCGGCGGTGCCAGGCTCATCTGAGCCATCGGGACAATCGCACGAATTATCGTTGACTTGGTCGAGGCTGAGTTTTATAGCGGCATTGGTGATGCAGGAGAATTCGTCTTTGCCCTGGTAGTGGGAGACAACTGCATGACGGTGAGCTGGAGCTTGGGCTTGGGGATAGCTTCAATAGACCAGACCAGACACTTACATTCAGGACCAACGCCCCTGGGCACGCTGCCAGCAGCTGCCAATTTGAAAGCGCATATAGCGCTCAGCAGCGCTACAGAGGACGGATGCTGCATCTTTGGGGGGTGCGTGTGTATGTGTAATGTCTAAGTCTAAGTGTCGCTGAGAAAGAGACGTTGAGTTGGCCAGGTCAGCTAGAACTCGACAAGGGAGCAACAAGGTCTCCACTGAAATAGCTCGCTACAAGCTAGGTACTGATGCTCTAGGGAACACGGCCCCTGGGCGGTAAATATTCGGCGGATCTTGACACCTGCGGAATTAGCCCCGCGGGGGACAGGGCACTAGAGGTGGGGTGATGGGAAAAAAAAGACATGCCCCTCCAAAATCAACCAAAAACACCAAGAAACTCACTCTGAGATATCTACCTTATAACAACACAACACAACACAACACAACATTCATCCTCCCAACAGAGCGTCCAACATGGCCTCCGCCAACGCAGAGGCTCAAAAGGGCCTCAAATTGCTACTAGACACTACAACAACTCTCCTCCAACAACTCCAATCCACCCTCACCGAGATCCAACGCAACCCATCCTCCTCCCCCTCCTCCGACGCACAAGACATCGACGCCCTCGCCCTCGCCCGCGACTCCTCCACCCTGATCCGCGCCCACACCACCAAACTATCCCTCCTCGTCATCAACACGCCCTTCACCCCCAGCGCCATCACCACCGTCATCCGCGAGCTCGTCCAGGGCCCCGTCCCCGGTCTCGCCACAGCCGCGCAGACATGCGCCGCAAAGTCCTACACCTCTGTCGTCCGCAAGGAACTCGCCTACCGCGCGCACAAGGTCCTCGCTGAACTGGAGAAGCTGCTCTTCAAGGTTCCCCGCGATGGAAAGGTGCTCTCGGGCGTGGGAAGGGATAGCGGAAAGGGCAGTCTTGCTCTGACGGGTATGCTGTGGTCGGCGTGTGACGAGGTGGCTGCGCTGGCAAATATGGGCGTGGGAGGGTTTTTTGTGAAGAAGGCTGAGGAGTGGAGAGATACTCTTAAGGATGTCATGGAGGAGCTCAAGGAGTGGGGAGAGGAAGAAGGTGATGACGAAGATGAAGATGAAGTGGACGATCTAGCAGACCAACTCAACGACACATCCCTCTCCAAGCAAGACATGCTCGACGACCTCATGGACTCATCATCCGCCATCCCCCGCTCCGACCCCGACAAGATCCGCCCTCGTCTCGACTCAACCCTCAAGCGTCTACGTATGATCGTCCTCCTCTACCAGGCCATCTCCAAGCGACGCTTCAAGAAGCTTCCTCGTGACACCACAAAGGCCGACATGCCCTCCAAGCTCGACACGACAGCCGACGTACTCGAGACGCTGCCCGACAAGTTTGGCGATCTGGCGGGTGCTTTTTACGAGCTGGATGCCGAAGAAATTGACCGGCTCATGGACGACTGCTTTGAGAGTGCGGTGGCTGTGAGCAAGGTCCTTCAGCTGGGATGGGAGGGCGAGAAGGATGAGTTTAGCGAGTGGACGGAAAAGTTTCAAGTCGAGGTCAAAAAGACATAGTCTAGTATAAGACGCAATTCAATGACAAGAGATATCACATACGAAACAATTCATCTCAGAAAATTCCCATCATGACACGGATTATTACGTGCCCGCTATCTGCCTGCGCTACTCCATACTTATATAGCGCTACCTTGTACAAAATGCATTGGATGTTGCTCGACCCCCAAGTTGCTGTCCCGCTTCCGTCGTGTCTTGACATGCCTCTTTACTATGTAGTACGTCCCAAACTCCCCCTCTTCACTAGCACAAACCATCATCTAGTCATTCCTCGTCTCCACTGTACTTGGCTCTTCCACTGTTGTCGGATGAGAATGTCCCAGCTGCTTACCCTCGTATTCTCTGTCGTCCGCTGGAGCTGGTGTTTCTGGCGTCACCATCAGAGCGGGCGTCGCCAGGTTGCTGTGCGTCACTTCTGTTGTGATAGCTGGTACGCCCTCGACGTGTTCTGCCTCTGCATCCTCTTTATCGTCTTCCTTAACTTGAGAGAGTGGTCGACCATGACCTGTTGTGCTGTCAGGAGACTCCGCGTCGTCTTCACGGCGCATCGAACCATCCTCGAGATTGGCCCCAACCATCTGAGCCAGACTACTAAAGTTAAACATTGGTTCAGCGCCCGCGCTTCCAGCATCACGTTCTCCGTCATCACTATAGCCTCCAAGGCTCAGTCCACTAGATCGAGGGTTTCCATCCACGTCCAAGTATCCTCCTTGCCCGGTGTATGTCCCGACAGGGCTATCATTGACAGAGGACCCCACCGAGGAAGCGTTGCTCATCTGCCTCAGATGTGATCCGCCGCGCGAAGGTCCTGCCGGTAGTGGAAGAGAACTCGATGAGGAGGTCGGTCCGGCTTGTGTATCCTGCGCGCCACGGTCAACCTCTTTACCCTTTCCACCAACGTTGTCGTCCTTCGCTTTCGGTTCTGCTGGTGAGTCGGGGGTACTAGACGCTTGTGAGGCTCTCGACACGGTAGCCTCCACACGCAAGTTGCTGGCAGTACTATTGCCACGTCGACGACCCAGCCCCAGAGACAAACTACTGGCGCTCCCGCTCCCGCTTCCACCATATGGGGTGCCACCCTTCTTAGCTGCTTTGCGCTCCTCCTTCTCTCGCTTCTTGGCCTCCTTGCGTATAGCCTTTTCCTCTTTTCGTTTCCGCTCTTCCTCGGACGCCAACGAGAGACGGACCGCTTCCATAAACATCATGTCTTCGAGCTCGTCCATCCGACTTCTGCGTCCGGTGCCACCTCTTGACGATCCTCTAGCGCCAGGCTCTGGGCCCTCGCTTGCATCGTTCTGTCCGTCATCTTGATCAGGGATACGGCCGCTGCCGCTGGGGGAGTCGTTGTTGTCATTATGTCTGCGACCAAAACGTCCAGTCCGACGGCTCGATCTCTGCTCGTTTCCTCCCATGAGGAACGCAGCCGTGTGAAGGGCGGTTGCCGCAGCTGCTCTTCGCGCTTGATGATTCCTAGCTGAGGCAAGTTTGGTCGCCCAGTCGGGACGCACTCGATCGGTAGTGATGACATTTGGCGCCGTCGCAGACAAACTATGTCCTCGTCTACGGCCAGTCTGAGGCGGAGCTGTGCTATTTAGGGAGGTCTGCGAGGACATGGCCGTGCTGTGTGACGGGTTGCCTGACATGGAAGAGTAGATGAGACCTCGTCGGAATGGCGGGGGATCGTACGTCACGCCAAATTCTGGCTGTTGGCAGTATGGGCATGCCGACGGTTCCGAGATGAGCATTTCCGGCGGATCTTCCGGGTTGAGGCCTTCGTTAGGATCTCGAGCCTCACCGTTGGGATGGTGCTCGGGGAGATGGGGTTCAGCGCGCTTGATCTGAACGAAGCACTCGCTGCAAATGGGCTGATCACAGCATCTGGTGCGGTTCAAGTAAGGTGGGTAAGTCAGAAAGCAAATGGGACACTCCTCGGCGTCCTTGTACAAAAAGACCTCAAGGGGTTGACCATTCACAAAGGGGTCGTTGGGAAGAGTCGTTTCCTTAGGAGCCAGATCGGTCGATGAGGCGTTACGAGAACCTCCACTAAGAGCCGCAGCAAGAGCTTTGGCTCTGGGTTTGAAGGCAGTACTTGACTTGCTCTGTCCAGTCGGGGAAGGGAGAGCGGATCCCACGTTAGATCCGCTGCGATCTGATGCAGCAGAGAGTGTTCTGGGTCCCATAGGAACTGTTAGGTTTTGGAGATTCTGGCTCGATGAGGACGGATGTTCTGAAGGGGGAGGTGGTCGAGGGATAAGGTCTGGATCGGGCGGCGCATCGGCGGCGGGAATGGGAAGGCCACGAGCTGCCGCAACAAGTTGATGCTCGGCCCAGCTATCGGACCAGTCGTTAAGGCCTCGCCAGAAAGGCGCAAGCTTTCTTTCGATCTGCAGGGTATCAGTTTACCGCAATCATGCCGAGAGCGTGAAGAAATACCTGAAGCTGCCTCACAACAGGTTTGCTAAAATCTTCGGTGCCCGTATAAGTGCCCAGAGTAACGAGATAGCCTCCATCGACATGCTCTTCGCGCATGCTCCTCTCACGTTCCTTTGCCCGTGCCACGCGCTCTCTTTCGAGTCTCCTAGCCTCGCGCTCTTGTTTCGTCTCGCGACGCTCAAAAGGAGCATCTTGCTGATCGCGGTTGCGGGAAGAACCCGCGCCAATACCAAATAGGTTTATCTCTGCTCTGCTCATGCGGCGTGAAGATCTCGCGTTGGCGGCCTCTCGCAAATGCTCGCGTACTGAGGGATCGCCCGGTGAAGAATAACGACGGGCATCGCCGTCTGGACGAGCCTCTTTAGTGCTCGAGTTGCCCATGTTGAGTTGTAAAAGACAACAGCGGTTGGATAGGGTGGCGCAATCGCGCACTTGGACTGGTGCTATCTGGCGTAATTGGATGAAGCAGGGCTGGCTGATAGGTGTCGTCAACGATTATCGAAATATGGAGCGAGTCGGCAAAAGGGGAATGCAATGAAGCGAGGTCGGTGTAGAGAAATCGACGAGTATAATCTGGGGTAAGATTAGACTGAGCTGAGCTGAGCTCGCAAGGCAACGCTTGTCTGGATAGGTGAGGTGCCGAATGTCCCGCGATGGGTGCAATTGGGGGAGGGGCGTCAGACGACGGGGGTCACCACTGAGGGCATCTCGCTTGGGCCGAAGTCTATCGTATTTGGAGAAGGTGGTATCAAGGGCCTGGGGTGGGCAAGAGTCTCGACCGATGGCAGCAGCGAGGATGTGAAAGAGAGAGGAAGAGGGAGAGGTCGTGTTGCGTCGTGAGGTGACGTGGATACGATAACGGCGATAACGGATGGTGTTGATTGTTGATGGATTGGTTGGATGGATGGATGGATGGAATGGGTGGATTGGAGGCTGGGGAGACTGTAGTGCAGTGCAGTGCAGTACAGTACAGTGCATCAACAGCCGATAAACCCGCTGTAGCTAGTCCTGTCTGTTGGTCTTGGGTTAGCTGGGGTCTATCCCGATATGCTGGAGCCCCGTGAGCCAGGCGGGCGGGTAAATGCTCGACACCGAAGCTAAGGCAAGCGTGCGTACCTGAGGGAGAAATGTAGATGGCGGGGTTGACGAGGCGAGACGATGCAATGTTGGGGCGTTGCTGATTGAGGGTATTCAAGACGTTGAAATTGTGAGCTGTTGACAATGACGGGAGGTGCAGGTTGAGCTGATGATGGATGACTGAGGAATCATTTTAGGTTCAACTGCCTGCCCGCCTGTCCATCAAGCTTTCCTAACAGACGGGACGTCGTAATCTACAGTGCTTGCTGGGTTAGGTGGAGGCAGCCCGCCCAGCCCAACTCACCAAGCTCTGGGGAATAAATAAGCTAACGTTAACTGCAACTATTTTTACAGTACGCGGGGCTTTCCATCGCGAGGTGATTGCGGCTTGAGGCCCGCACTCTATCTGTCACCTTGAGGCTATTTACAGGACATGGCCTTGGCAATTCTACATACGTTTACCCTTCTTAATCTAGGTATACAATTTATTTTCTCTGTCCCTTACCTCTAGGTATCAAAATCTTTCAAGTCCACGTGGATCCTGCATTGACGTCTATCCTTCTCGAGGCAACGTCATTACAGTAACAGCACAGATGGATCCCTGAACCTGGTTCAGACAATCAAGAAACCAGGAAACTTGCTTGTTTCATGTCGACCCTTCTTCCATTGTCCATTGACCTTTTTCTGACCGACATGTTCCGTCAGTCGCACATATAAGTGCATGAATTTGCATCTACAGTTGTCGTTTTTTCCACTGATTAGCATCTGATTCCGAAAGACCCGATGTCATATATTAGCATATCGCAGATATGCAGTAAAACTGTCAAGGTCGTAGGTGCTGGCTATTAGGGTATTTATCTTTCTTTTGGTCAGTGGCATAGCGGTCCTTCATAGTTTGTGAACTCTGTTGGAAAATAGACAGTAGTGTATAATAACCCAGATAGGTTTGCGACTTGAATGACTGATATCCATCATGTCTATATCTATAGCCCATCTGTTAGATCCAAACCACATCATCTAATCATCTAATACATGCTAACCCATCTAAATCCAAAACCTCAACGCCTCGCTTTTACCTCGTCGGCGCCCACGCCTGCAACCAATCCCTCATCCTCCCCAAATCCCCCTTCTCAACCTCCGCCGCAGCAATACACCACTCAAGTTCCCAGACGCCCTCCGCAGCCATCATCTCCGCGAGCTTGCGGCTCTTCTGACTTGTCTCATCGGTGCAAAAGTACAGCGGCGCCTCCATGTTCGTCACGTCAGCAAGGAGCGGCTTCACCAGGGGGAGCACCTCGCGAGCACTCGACGGCTTGGGCTCGAGACCTGCGTTGGCGCGTCCCGTCTTGCACCATGGATTTCCGCAGTGAGCTTTCCCGCAGCCCGTCATCAGTTGACCCAGGTATCGTCTCTCGATGCGTCGCTTCAGGGCCTTGCCTTCTGGATCGTGCATGCTCACGTACAATGGGCCAAAGCAGATGGAGCAAAGGCCAATGTCGTTTGAGCCTTGCTCGCTGGGCGCTGCTTGGCGAACCTGACCTCTTGCGCCGACGCCAAACATTGTCCTGCCGCAATTCTCATTGCGACATATCGGTGGTTTTAGTCGAGAGACCTTATCGAGTTCGTGATGCTTTAGATGTGTCTCCATATCCTTCAGACGGACAATCTTATCGCAGAGATGGCACTCTGTCGTGCGCGTGCCGTCTGCAAGTTCATGCGCTGTAAGCCCAGACAGAACGACCTCCGGGCTGGGGTTAAAAGGGTCGCCTTCTTGAGGAACTTCAAGGTGGCAGAACCGACACAGGATCAGCTTTCCAGGGCACACGCTCGTTTGGTGTCTTGCCAAGTCAGCTAACGAGTTGGTGGAAAACTCGCATTGAGGGCATTGTCGTTCTGTGTGAAACATGTCGTCGTGTTTTGCCTTGCTGAATGTCGAATTGCCAAAAGCATTGTCCTTTTCGCAATGCCAATGCGCATCCCATTCCGGAGAGCCTTTCTTGAACACTGATTTGCAATCGGGACATGCGATATTATTCCTTCTGCAAAAGTTTTCGTGCAAGACCATCGACTGCTTGGGGACGAACTGTAAACAATTACGGCACTGCTCTTCGTCAGGAGAGTGCTCCTGGCCGTTGGTTCCATTAGCCATCCCGTTCGGTTCGCTTTGTGACGCATCGCCCAAGTCCACCTTGGCTCGTAATGAATATTGCAATGTCTTTGCGGACCCTTCTGCATTTGGATGTTTGTAGCCATGTACCGATATCGCAATCTGTTCGGCCCCCTCCATCTCAACGTTGGTAGGACTTATCACAATCTTCTTCACCCCATTGACCGCTGGCGAGAAGTCGCCAAAAACATGGACAGCTTCCCGTGGGGACGCCCGTTGCCGAGACGATTTTGGTGTAATAAACAGATCGAGCGTATCATCATCCTCGCTGGTACTTAACTCAAAGGCAAGAGGTTGCGACTTGTTCCATGATGGAAGCACATAATCGACGTATTCTCCCTCAAGGACCTGCCCTTCAACGGGCTTCCAGATATCGATCTCACCGCCCGTAGAGCTTCCGTTCGTAGACCCTCTCTGTGCAGACATGATCCGTCTTAATGTTTCTCTCGCTTGCTCCTCGTCTAAAGCCTCGATATCGACCTCGAGATCCGTGTCCACAACACAAATGCCGTCTCCTTCGGGGGCGACCTTGTCCACAAGCAACTTGAACTCCTCCCCTCGTGCGCCTTTGACTGCCAGCATTGAGCCTTTGCTGAGTGTTGTAAAGTTTTCTCGAAGTTGTCGTTCCAACAGTGGCTTCCAATCGTCTGGATTATAACCTGCTTCCAAAGGTCTAAGTCGTACGTATGTGCCTTTTGGAAGTTGGCGCGCCTCTACCTTGATTTGGACGCCGTCCAGGTCCATCGGTTCTTGATCGAGCTGTATCGGGTCTTGTTCCGTCTGACCGGTCGCCTCCTTCGGCGATATGCATTCATCCTCTTGTATTCCCAGAGCCTCCGTTAACCATGGACTCAGCCCTAGAGTTCCCTCGGAGGCAGAGAACTCCCTGATGCCTGCAAAGACTGCATTCTTGTTCTTCGGGTTCACGAGTCGAAATATCAGAGGATTCGGAAGTTGCTGTGCGCTATCCGCATCGCTGTGGGGGGTAGGCCAAGGGCCTGATCGGCTGGGAGTCGTCGACGAGGACTGTGATCGCGCGGCGGCTAATAGCTGTTCGAGGGCGGACTGTGGGAGGAGAATCTTGTCGCCTCGAAGATTCTTTGTTGCTATCGCAGAGGGATTCACCACTGGGAATGCGCTTGACCAGCGCAAGGAGGCAGGCTCTTCCATAATTGTATATTCCTTGCAAACACTGCGATACGATGTGATGGTTGGCGATGATTTGGTGGGGTTGATAGGATGCAATTACGTAGTGGGGGGAAGAAAGTATAATGTCAAGGCGTCCAACAAAAGAGATTCATGTTATAGAAAATAATAAAAATACTAGAAAAATATTAACATTGTTGCTATATTGTTGCTATCAGCTATGGTGATTTACAGCTTCGCAAGCGGCGATGCTCAGTCAGCCGATTCGCTGACGTTCTTCGAGCATCGTCTGGAAGACACAGCTGCAGCCTTACATAATATCGTGGGCATCACAGCCAACACGGACTAACAAATATCCGGAGACTTGGTGTTGAGACAGTTGATACATATTACATATGCAACACTTCAATGTTCAAAGGGCGGTTTAATGTAGCCAATACCATCTCATATGATGGCCGAAATAGATCGCAGGTTAATTGCGTCCCGACTCAGAAACCCTGAGCCCAGAGCTACCTACTGTGTGAGTTCCTGCACAGGCCGGGGAGAACCCCGATTCGAGGAATAGTAGCATAGGTTGCGTGTGCAGACTATGTCGTGGCAGTGGCTGAAGGTCATAGCTACACGCAATCTCAACCATTCTGAGCTATGTCTATGAATCAAAGTCTTGGCTGTGTTCCTTGCCGATCGCAACATCAAGGACTTCCACCTGACCGCTGTTGTGATATGCCGTCTCAGTGCGTCTATCATTCTTGAGTAAGACAGACATGCACATGCAAGTCGGAGGTTATGCAGCTGTCGAGATTAACCCGAATGGATGGCTAAATGCACCGCAGCCATGATCAAACATGATGGCTGAATACATACATAGAAAGGTCATGATGAAGGGTTGCAATGCCGGCAACGTGTTCCGGAGACCAAAACAGACGCCACTGAACGTTGAGGTGAGATTCAACAAAGCCAGCTCATCTAAAAGCTGTGCTAGCATCATCATCAATCACCACTCAAAGAAATAAAGCTACGCCAGCACCATGATGAGGCTTGCGCTTGACGCTTGGCGGTCTCGGGGGCCGAGCTTATTGCAACGATCTGCGAGCGGACGTAATCCAGGGCGTACCTAGGGTAAGTATAGAGAAGAAGAGTAGGTATTGATAGACAGCTTCTGTGACCGCTCATTCTCTTCCATCTCATGGTAGGATTGCGAAATGTGACACGACGCCCTTGTCCATGCAATCCAACCGTCCATGTATCTCAACCCTCATCTCTGAAAGGGGCAGACTGACCTCCCCCAAAAGGGATCAACAATGGGTGCCATGCAATGGAAGCTCCAGGACCCTGACGGCAGCTTGGCAAAACAAGATATTGTAGCGTCATACACATTACATACAGCTTGAGCCCCTATTCGCCCTGCGCTAGCTACTGTAGCCCATTTTGAATGGTGCGCCTCCGGGCAGAGATAAGATGTGCAACGGCTTGGTGATGCCATCTTGTCAAGATATCAGTCGGCCAGACTCTGGTACTGGACCCTTTTCTTGTCATGCAAATCCCCACTCTACAACTCCTCACACGGGCCGATCTCGTTCCCCCTCCCCTCCATTCCCACCTCTCACAAGGTTGCGCTTCTTTGTTTTCTTGTGTTGCCGCCCGTCTAAACTTGTCTGCGTCTGTCTCCGGTGCAGCCGGGATGTGAATTTCCTTGGTGTTTGTCTTGTTGAGAACCCCCACTCTCTGGCCATATGATCCTGTGCGGTGTACAGACGCAGACAATCTTGAGGTATCATTTCCAAGGTGTCCAGGTTATCAAACAACAAGCTTTGAGGGCGTACTGCAGCTTATTAACCAATAGTCCTGGTGATAGATGACCGTACATTAATTTATGTAGTCTATCACTTGGTACACCCCCCCCCCCAAATCTGAGAGTCGGAGTCACAGGTAGATCAACTGAGGTTGTCTTGGCTTTGCCTTACCTAGCCTCGCCAATCCAATCTCATCTCAGCCCATCTTCATCCCACCCAGCGGCCAACTCCATCTCCATCTCCATGGCCATCTCCCCCAGACGAAACCGCACCTGGCTAAAAAGTAAAAAAGCACCGTGAATCTTTTCCGCTTTAGCCACTGGCATGGCGGCCCGTCAGATAATCAATGAAATCTACCATGTCTCAGCTCAGTCAGTCTGTGTGTGATATCTTAAGCCCAGCTTGGTCCTCTCCATCTTGACCTTGTTTCTACTCTTCATCTTTCTATCCTTCCCGTCCCCTTATACCCCAATTAGCCCTCCTTGCCAGTTGGGCTACCCTCTATTCATCCATTGTCGTTGTCATCATTCCTCATGCCAGCCTGACATGAGCCCAGCTATCGTCGACCACCACACGCGCGTAGAGATCACCCAGATCCAACCAAAGGGCTTGACCCTCTTTGACACTCTATACAACTCTCTTGTCCTGCGACATACACTCCCCTATCTCCCCGTCTCCGGTCTTCTCAATCTTGCTGCCACTTGTCGCGATCTTCGCCGTCTCCTCCACGAAACTCCAGGCGTCTTTCGCCACCTCGACTTGACACGGGTCAAGACTGCGCACTGCGAAAGCACCCGCAAGGAACCTGAGCGCAATCTCGCAGTTTGGCACAATGTGCATCTTTCCGACTACTTGACCGAGGATGAGTGAGTCCATCTCAACCACCCCTACACTTACAGCACCCTGGTCCACTGAGCTGCGACCACTTTAAAACGGCCATTTTAGCTCACAGCTTGAATCCACAGCTTCTACGCAGGGCCCTTGAGGGGCATCTTCTCTACCCTCCGACAACGAGACATCCTTCGCAATGTCCAAACCCTGATCCTCGACGGCCTCTCGGTCACGGCTGAGCTGTGCCACGACATCATCAACGACCCGACCTACAGCGTGCGCACGCTCTCGATCCGCGGCGTCAAGAACCTCAACCATGGCAAGCTGCGCGCCGCCCTAACCTACGCCTGTCGCAACTCGCGCCCCGACGGCGCCCCGCGACTCAAGGCTTTATACGTGTTTGGCCCAATGCCCCCCGATGCCTGCGACGCGCATGCGCACGACTCGGTCAGCGCAAGCTGGAACCAGAAGAGCCAGCAGGCGCTGAGCGCATCTCTCCAGGGCGAGGCCGACGCTTGGTGGTCTAGAAAGGGTCGCATGCTCAGCTCGACCAGCGACATGGACGACTGGGCGCAGTGTCTACTGGCTTGCCAGGGCATTATGTCGTTTGATGCTGTTCTGTGCCAGGGCCCGCGCCACGTCAACTCGCCAGCCTTTGGCAAGACACATGTGCGCTCTCCGTGCAGCCCTGCCGTGGCCACATTTGCCGTTGGCGGCTGCGCATCGTGTGGTAAGGCGCCCGAGGGCCTCGTGACGGGCGAGACGCACTGCTCTGCTCTGCCGCTGCTGGCTCCTCCGCCGATTCTGTCCTCGTCTGTGCAGGCGGCCACGACACCCCGACCGGGGTACGAGGAGTTTGTGCCTCGCTGCGCCGACTGCCTCAGAGACCGATTCTGCGTTACGTGCAACAAGTGGTGGTGCGAGTCGTGTTATCAGCCGTTTGGCCATAGCATGACGATGCATGAGCCGAATGTTACCGTCGTTGAGTATGATGGGAGCTGGAGCTCGTTGGATCAGGTGCAACCTGCGCCAATGATGGCCAAGGACAAGGTACGGACTCTGATGGACGTTGGCTATTCACTTCTGAGTGTACAGTCATAAGACTTGCCCTCTAGTGACTCAGGCGTCCCCATTCTAGATCTAGACATGCGCTGACAAGCTTACAGCCACACGTTTCTCGAAGCTGCTGGGAATGCGGCATGAATGTGTGTTATATCCTCAATTACGATATGTATCGGGGCTAACTTGGATGGCAGTGCAATGACTGTATCGAGCGCACGCAAAAGGTATGCAAAAAGTGCTGCGGCGGGTACTGTCTGGTTCACAATGAGGGATCATCGTCCTCTTTCGTAAGTTGACCTTGGAACTACGCATGATAACCACTTACTGACTAATTATAGTGCGACTGTATGTGATTTTATCTTCAACTCTCTTGTTGAGATATTATGTACTGACTGTTTTGCAGGGTGCTTCTCTCGAGGTCGCGGTCTCAGGCGTGTGTCTGGATGATACAGAACTGAATGGATACGCCAAGCCTTGGCGATGCATGCATGGTCCCTGGAAGACGGGGGTCGATGGAATCTTGCGAGTTGTCAACTGCTTACAAATGCGCTGGAGTGGGAGTTGACGATGCAAAACTCGGAGTGTTTCTCGGATATTGCTGTTGTTTTTGCTACTTGCTTCTGGAGTCGCGGCGCAATGAGGATGAATCCCAACTCTTCAGATACTCACCACTTTTGTTTGGGGAATTATGTAGCGGGCGTGGGACTAGATCCCTCTGAAATATCACACCACTTTTTATCACTTTCTCTGCATAATTGTAAGATGTTGATATTTGGATAAGACGATCTTGTATCCGTTGTAAATGTCACTATGAGAGTCGTCCCAGATGTGGTGTGATCGTCGTATGCAGTTCGGAAGGGTAGAAAGTCCGATACAATTCAAGTCAGAATAATCCATGTCACTTCCAATAGCGCGTTGCAGTGGTTGACAACGACTCGGAATATTTCGTCGCCTCCGCAACCTCACTTCCATTACAAGTTCTCGAATGCAACGCAACGTGCGCCTCTGACGGGAGCCTTTTGACAGGATCACAAACGAATGGCGCAAGCGACTGCGTCAATTACGTACTCTGCCTAATATTTCTCTTTCAGGAATAGACGGTCCCAGTTGGACCCTTCATCATGATTCATCATAAAGCGAGAGCGACAGCCCGTGATCGCTCACTTCGGCGGCGGATCGCTCGATTTGAGCACTTGGACCCTGAATTTTATTGCTTTTATTTTTTGATAACCGCGCGCACAGCTCAGACCTCCTTCTAATCTGTTGAACCTCTCTAGTATCAATGCAAAAGGCCGATAGTGCCGTCTTAGACCGAGTATTCCGAAGGCTTGTCAAAGTTGCTTAAGTATCCCCACTACCCGACTTCGGAAAGCCACAATAAAAAAGGACCCTGAAGATCTCCAGTTCCAAAAACTCACGATAACTTCTACTCACTTACTCACTCACTCGATCACTCACCTTAAAATGACCGCCGCGCGAAAACCTCTCTCCGAGGTCCTCCCTCCGCTGATCCTCGGGACAGCAACCTTCAACCACCAATACCATCCAGACCCGACACAGATGCCCTACACCGACATCGTCGGCCGCGCCCTCGCCCACAACATCCTCGGCTTCGATACCTCGCCCTACTATGGCCCCTCTGAGATCCTCCTCGGCGACGCCCTGCGCAAGCTGACGCCTCCGCCGCCTCGAGAGGGCTACTTCCTCATCACAAAGGCTGGTCGCATTGCAGGCGATCAGTTCGACTACTCGCCCGCTTGGATCCGCTACAGCGTCTGTCGCAGTCTCGAGCGCCTTGCCACGCCATACCTCGACCTCGTCTACACTCACGATGTCGAGTTTGTGTCCCCTGAGGAGGTTCTCGCCGCAGTAGTTGAGTTGCGCCGACTGAGGGACCAGGGGCTTATCCGCTATGTCGGCATCAGCGGATATCCTGTCGACACGCTGGCCTCGCTAGCCGAGATGATTCTGCGCGAGACCGGAGAGCCGCTGGATGCTGTCCTGTCGTACAATCACTTCTGCGTGCAGAACGGAAAGCTAGGCGAGAAGGCGCTGCTAGGTCGGTTCAGAGATGCAGGCGTAGAGTGTGTGCTGAACGCTAGTATGTTGGGCATGGGTCTGTTGACGACACGTGGTGTTGACAACAGTCCTATGCGATCATGGCATCCTGCGCCCGAGGAGCTGCGCGACCTATGCGCCAAGCTCTCCGACATCGCGCAAGAAGAGGGCGAGCATCTCGAGAAGGTTGCCATCCGCTGGGCGCTGGAGAACTGGGCGCGCGTAGGCTCCGAGTTCGGCACCAAGCTGAACCCGAGCGACTCTGGCCGTCTGGGCGTCAGCGTCATGGGCGTGTCGAGCGTGGAGGAGCTCGAGGAGACGTGGGCTCTGTGGACGGGTGTTGTGGGCTTGGTGGGTGATGAGGAGGCGGCGCAGCGCAAGGCCAAGATTGAGAGGATCGTGAGGGAGAGGATGTGGCCTGCGCTGGGTCGGTGGAAGGACTATGCGTGGGAGAGCGGTGGTCCTGGGTTTGTGAATACACGGAGTCCGGCGGAGATGGGGGTTGTGCCGAGGGATGAGACGGCGGAGAGGTGGCGGTTGATACCCGGTGCGCTGGACACGCCCAAGATATGATGAGATTATGAATAAAGCGCAAGAATTGATCTATTATGTTGTCATTGCCATCTTGTCTTGTGCGTCAAGTGGTTATTGTCTAGTGTACAGATCAACAGTCATGTTTGTAGAGACTGATATAGATCCAATTGTGTAGGTAGCGCCTATCATAGATCCAGGCAGGCAGTCCGGTAAATAATCAGGATATTGTCTAACCTTAGGAAGTATATGACTAAATAACTTAGGAATTTAGCCTAGAATATACCTAAAATATGGTCTAGTTATTCTAGTAGCCTTCCAAGATCTTAGCAGATATCCTGATTTTTGTCAACCTACCTGCCAGGTCAAGCAAATAGTATGGAACTACCGTCGTATCTCGCATTCGATCTTGCTGTAGCGCGGCGCTATCATGTAAGTGCCGTGTAGATCTCTTGGCAAGCAGGCGGTCCGGCAAATAATCAGGATGTCATCTAACCTCAGGTAAAGGATAACTAAATAATTTAAGCAATTTAGCCTAGAAAATACCTAAGATATGTCTTGGTTATTATAGTAGCCTTATACAGTTCAAGTAGATATCCCGAATTTTTGTCAACCCACCTACCTGGCAAGGAACTTGACGCAGCACGATGGACTTAATTCACGACTTTCGTTTCGTATTTCCCATTCAAGACACGAGTACATGAAAATTGGGTTAAAGAAGATGATATAAAAGTATGGATCTTTGCTTCGAGATTGTTTGGTACATAGTCACACAGAAGAAAGCATCATTCACTTACACCATGTTCCCAACACACTCAATTATTTGTTCTTACCCCTAGTGGTTTATTTCACGTCAGCAGAACTCATCTGCCGCCCGGAAGGTCCTGTTCTTCCACAGCCTAGGCTCGCCAACTCACCAATCTTCAAAGCAGCCGCCGCCAACTTGACAGAGACTCTCGATGCCGCCATCTCTGGTTCAATTACAGCAGGATGGCCTGTTAACAATGTCTCGTTCTCGCTAGCTGTTGTGACTGCTGACCAAGAGAAGCCGGGCGTCCCCATCTGGGAGCACCACCATCTTGCGTCCGCCAACACAAAGGGCGCCAAGTCTCTTGATAGAGATTCGCAGTATCTTATTGGGTCGGTGTCCAAGGTGTTTACAGACTATGTTCTCTTGAAGAGCGGCGTGGACTTGGATTCCCCAGTGACAGAGTTTCTTCCGAGGCTCAATGATACAGAGTCGATTATTCAAGGGCGTAATATGAGCTTGAGGATGTTGGCCTTGTACTTGGGTGATACGCCGGCGAACTGTAAGTTATAGCCTCGGCATTTGTTCCATATTGATAATATCATTAGACAGATTGGTACATTATGCTGTCATGCTGCCATGTTATTTTGGATTGTTAAGTAGTTATTGTCTAGTGTACAGATCAACAATCATGTTTGCAGGAAGCTGACTGATATAGATTCAATTGTGTACCTCCTATCATAGGTCGGACGCAACACACAAGCTAAGGTACATGAGCCACCTGCTTAATCCTCCCGCTTGAAAATCTGGCGGAACTTGCGCATGTTGTCTCGCGCGTGTCGCAGCGTGTATGAAGCTAGCTGCTTGTAGTGCTTTGGTCGGTTCTCCTCCAGTAGTGTGGCAGCATTACCCTCTCCAGCGCTGGAATTGACTGCAAGGTCCAGATACTCCTTTCGATCATCACCTCGGTTTCCAAAGCAAACAATACCTCCGCCATACTTGAGAAGAAGTGTATTGAGAATGAGACGGCACATACGACCGTTGCCATCGGCGAAGGGGTGGATGTTGACAAATGTATGGCAGTACTTACTGGCGAGCAGTACTGGGTCGATTTCTTTCTTGTCCGCGGCTGCTTTAAGGTCTGTTTCGAGTGACTCTAGGATTACTCGCATTGCTCCTGGCACTTGGGTAGGACTCATGAAATGGTGATCACCACACTTGACCCCCCAATCTCTGTACTTTCCGCTGTAATATGTCCATGGTGTGTTATCATCGATGTCGATCTTGTTTGTCAGAATCCAATGAGCTTCCATGATAATGTCTTTTGACAGATCTTTGCCGTTAATGCAGACTTCCTCAATCATGTACCGTGCTGCCATTGCATGCTGGACAATCTCTCGGCGGCTTTGAAGAATTGCTTTATGTCCGCTGGGTAGGTTCTTGCTGAGCAAATACTGCTTGAGCTCGTCATAGTCAGGGTCGCGCTCAGTGATATCCTCGGCGACGTGTTCTCCTTTAAAGACGGCTCGGCAAAGTTTCAGCGTAATTTCGATTCCTCCTCCAGCAATCTCAATCATGTTGGACCCATAAACCATTTGAGTGAGTTGCTCGACAAAGTATTCATCAAGGGCCTTGTCCTGGGACAGCTTCTGCAGTTCAGCTGCGACGTCGGAAATGTGGTTGCGAAACTCAAGGTGTACTTGATCAGGGCTTGTCCCACCTCCCAGGATGTTGTAGTCGTAGTCGTCGCCCATGTTGATGGTGAATGTCACCTTGTTGCCTCGTAGAGACTGTGTGCGGACAGAGCCATCGCCAGCAAGATTCGATGTCATCATTAGACGGATGGATTGGCCAAGATGTTGAGGTGCGTCCATTTCGAGTTCGTCAAAGGGGCCCTCGGCCAGGCTTGGGCGCTTGTGCTTTGATGCCATGTTTGAATGTGTAGAAGGTAAGAAAATCAAGAGAGGAACAAGGGGGGAAGAAGGCATTTCATAGTTGAAATTCTTGTGCCCGTGATTCACTGTGACTTTTATCCTGCATATGCGTCTCCTTCTTTTCTACTAATTTATTACAAACCCTATGCATCGTGAGAGTTTATCATTGAAAGCAAGAAGGTAAAAAGAAAAAGCAGCCAATATCTTTTTAAATATAATAAGGAATAATTATATTTCAGCTGTTTTATAGTATACCAAGAGTTCGATATAGATCTTCCTGGCGGTATGGTTGAGCATATGAATTGCGTGGGATGGACGATCCAAGACTGGGCTCATTATGGTGGTGAGCCGTTTGGATAGGGTGTTGGTGCATGTTGGAGAGAATGGACATGTTATAGGATTTGAAGTCCCGTTTTGGCGATCGGGAGTTTTGCATCCTGTAAATGGATTCTAGTTTCTATCAGATCAACAATAAAAAATACATTACATCCATTCTAAATTCACATGTTTAGGTGGTCATGCCAAGTATAAGCCAAGGATCCATCATGTCATGATGGAAGCTTACGTAAATTGCTCCCCACGTGAAGTCGCGTTGGCGTAAAACTCCAAGAACCCATCATCAACATCATCCTCCTCCTCCTCACAAACGACCAAGCGCCATGGCCGGAGGACGCAAAGCCAAGCCCCCGGCCCCCAAAGGCCCACCCACGACTCTCGTCCTCGACAACGGCGCCGCCAGCATCAAAGCCGGCCTCGTTCGCGATGGTAAAATCGACGAACCGCGCATCATCCCCAACGTCATCGCCCGCGACCGCGCGCGCAAGGTCTACGTCGCTTCCGAGATTGAAAAGTGCCGCGACTTTGGAGAGATTCAATTTCGACGGCCTGTGGAGAAGGGCTTTATCGTCAATTGGGAGGCGCAAAAAGAGATTTGGGATCGAGAATTGTTTGAGAATGTCTCGTTCAAGTTTGATCCTGCTGAAACGAGGTTGATTCTTGCTGAGCCACCGAATGGACTACCTATCCTTCAGACAAACTGTGATCAGATTGTTTTTGAGGAGTATGGGTTTACGAGTTACTACCGTGGCATTGGTGAGTAGTGCGCTGCCTAGACATACTTCACTGCTGACCAAGATACAGGACCATCGTTCAACGCCTATCACGACATCCAAAACATCTTCCGAACCCCCCAGGACAACTCGACCGTCGCAAATACCCCCTCCGAAGCCGTCATGGTCATCGACTCTGGATACTCGCACACAACCGTCACTCCTCTCCTCCGCGGCCAACCTCTCCACTCGGCCATCAAACGATTAGATGTTGGCGGCAAGGTCCTAACCAACTACCTCACACGCCTTATATCTCTCAGACACTTTGATATGCGTAACGACACATATATCGTCAATGAGATGAAAGAGCTGTCCTGCTATGTCTCTGCCGACTTTAAAGCAGATTTGGAAAAGTCATGGAAGGGAACCAGGGGAGAGCGCCGTCCTGACTATGTGTCTGGAGGCGGCATCGCCAAGGATTACATCCTACCAGACTTCCACACCCGCTTCAAGGGAACTCTGTGCGACTACGAACCCTCGCGACACTCCAAGGCGAGAAAGGTCGCCAACCAGTCCGAAGAGGACGCCCTGACGCTGCGCAACGAGAGATTCATCGTCCCCGAACTGCTCTTCAGTCCACCAGATGCTGGGATTAGGCAGCCCGGCCTGGCTGATCTGGTTCAGGAGTCGCTGAGCGGTCTCCCCATCGGGCTCTGGCCCAGCTTGCTCGCCAACATCATCGTCGTGGGCGGCAACACGCACTTTGACGGCTTCATCCAGCGGCTGCAGAAGGAGGTTGTGCAGCGGATGCCGGACGAGTGCGTTGTGAGGGTTGCGAGGCCGGCGGATCCTATCACTAACACGTGGTACGGCGGTGCGAATCTGGCGAATCATCCGCATATTGAGAAGTTGGCTGTGACTAAAAAGGAGTATGAGGAGCATGGCGCTTCGTGGGTTGCGCGCAAGTTTGTGGCTGGGCTGGGGACGTGAAGAGACCAAACTCGCTGAACTTGACTTTGATCAAAACTCTCGTTCAACCAAGTCCAATGGGACTGGTTCTTTACTCTCGAGAAGCAGGTGGCTTCCATGTCAGAAAGCTTCATTCTGAAGAATACTCTTTCCAATGCTGCAAGCTTGCGCCTCCTCGCAACAAGGACAGATGTGCATACCATGTATCAGCAGAGCATGTGCCAGGTTGCGCAAATAACATGCGCTGTGCACTTTGCTTCGATATTAATATAATCTGGCCTGCATAAGCTCAGCTACGCATGCACGCCATGTATCCGGACACGCCGGCTCTGTACCACGCCTCGGGGTCTGGGTTTTATGCAAGGGAATATACCTATCCGAGTGGTGCTGCAGATACGATTCGAGTCAATAGTGGTAAAAATTACCCTGATACTGGATTGAACGTATCATGACATGAATAAGTCATTGCGGCGGGTTACAAACCAGTACTCCATGTTAGAGCCACCATAGTAGCCAGTCTACCTGTCTACAGAATTCATCATGCTACAAATACACTCCCATCCGTCTGGTATCATAATCTGGTATCTCTTGACTGAATTACAAATCTACTCATCCTCAACACGAACGATAATCTTGCCTCCACTGGACCCCTTCTTCAAGTGCTCAAACGCCTTATTCGCCTCTTGGAAAGAGAAGGTCGAGTCGATAACAGTCTTGACCTTGCCCTGCACCATCCAATCCCTCAGCTGCTGCAGGTCCTGACTCTTGTTGGCCGTCGCATACGCGACAAACTTGCTCTTGACGCCCCCGAGGAACGACGGCCGCACCATGTTGGCCGACAAGCTCAGGAAACTCCTCGCCGAGACGTGTCCGCCGACAAAGACGAAGCTGCTGCCGGGCAAAAGGAAGTCGTTTGACGATGCGTACAGATTAGGCGGCGCGTCGCCTACGTTGTCGACGCAGTGGCCGAACACCTGCCCGCGCTTCTTCAGCTCGGCCAGCACGTCGCTCGTCTTGTAGTCGATGACATCGTCGGCGCCCAGGCTTCGGCACAGATCCGCCTTGGGCGTCGAACAAGTCACCGTGACATGGCACCCAAGCGCCTTTGCAATCTGGATGCCCCAGAGACCAACACCGCCAGATCCGCCGTTGAGGAAGACCTTGTCGCCTGCCTTGACGTACGGCGCAATGGTCTGGTACGCCGTCAGCCCTGCTGTTCCGACGCCCGCGGCCTGGTCGAGATCGAGGTCAGCAGGGATGGTAACATAGCCCTCGCGGTCGAGGACGGTGAACTGCGCAAGGGAGCCGGCTGCCTTTGTTGGCGATGCTCTCGCGAGGATAAAGTCTCCCGTCTTTGCGTCGGCCACGTCGTCTGCGACGGCGACGACGCGGCCGCTGAGGTCCATGCCGGGGATCTTGGGGTAAGAGGTGATTGCGCGGGAGGCGATGCCGAGCTCGCAGATCTTGTAGTCGGCTGGGTTGAGGGCGGCGCGGGAGACCTGGACGAGGATCTGGCCGCTCTTGAGGGACTCTGGCGAGGGCTTGGGGATGGTGTCGTTGAGCTTGAACACGGATTCGAAGGAGCCCGGGTGGGCGACTTGCCAAGCTCGCATCTGGGCCATTTTGATGGGTTGGGGATTATACAGAGTAGAGTGAGGTGAGGTGTCTGTTTATATCCTGGTTGATAGAGTTTATACAGGAGTCTTGACCGGGTGAGAAATTATGAGTCGTACGTGGATCAGGAGATTTTCCTACAAAGTGGTAAAAGCGGTATTGACAGAGATGTGTGTGATATGATTGTGTTGTTTCACTGAATAAGTTTACATGTGAAGTTGTAGCTATTGTCTACAAATCTCAATGACGTCTTGCAAAAAAATAGAGGCAAAAATTGCTAGCGAGTGGAGATGCCGAGGTTGGCACGTCCAGAAATGTTCTCGAAGCTGTCTTTATTTTATGGGCCCATTTAAGGGGAATTAATACGGAGAATGCGAGAAATGATGCATTCTATTATCAATGCCATCTTTGGACATCTCGTTCTCTGCGGTGCGGTAGTTGTTGAGGTTCATGGTGTTTTGTCGAGAGCTTTCCATCAACATCAAGTTTAGTTTGTATCATGCTCTGAATGGATGATGCAATTATCCATCAAACAACATTCAGGCTGTTCTTAGAGGTATCTCTAACGGCGCTGTCGAGCAACGTCCACGTCGTTTAACCGCCCTGCCATGTTTGCAACTCGGCCTCTCAACGGCACTGCTTCAATGACGTTGAGGTCGCAGTTACAGGCCGTGACAAGACGGGTTTCTGCAAGAAATGTCGGATTGACCGTACACTTGCACGACCAGGTCGGCGTTGCTTGGGCGGTGGTGAATATGACTGACAATCATGGCCAATGATCTAGGGTTTATCGCTAATCGAAGTCCCGTGCCGGTATCGCGAGATTGTCTGTATATATCAGCTCATTGTGATACGCTCAACAAGTTCAGCGCTTTGAGGAGGGGCGTGCACGAATACGAGAGACCGTTGATTGCGATAGAGTTGAGGAGAATAACGTTTTGGCTGACCAAGGAGAGTAGATGTAGTGATCTCTCAGCAAGTGCACGGGCAGCCGTTGACAGTGGTGGTCCATATAAATCGTTATCTTGCGACAGTCACTGTTTACCCTAGATGCAGCGAAAGACCTGCAAAGACCTGCAAAAGTGGTGGTTAAATTAACCGCTTCAATTCCTTATACACAATGTGAATACAAACTGGCTTGTTTGGCCATTCTGGTAAAGATGGGCATTGGCATGCCGAAATCCGTCAGGCAATTGATCTCGATATCAATATGGGGCATCATGTCATGCCGTCAGTCGATCCGATCAAGTTGGCGATACCTTCTGACGGGCGTTCACGAGACACCAACTTTATCGAATGTCCAGCCCGATCTTGGCCCAGAAAGCGATGGTTCACAGCTTGTTTTTAAGAAAATCACTTCACGGAACGAACCATCACGAGACCACGAGACAATCAGTTAGGCGAAGAGGAGAAAGATGTTCATCATGGCCCGTACTCTACGACGATCGGGACAAGCCTCTGAAGTCAATTGCTCAAGTGGCTGAAAGCATAACTCTGTCTCTAATCTCAGATGTAGATGTGAAGGCATGGTGAAGTCACTCGCGGCATTTGTCGACGTTTTTTTGCCGCAGCCGGATCTGTTGGACCGACCAACCGTCGAATTCAACGTTGATCGCCGACGTATCACATTGCAGTGAATGGGCAGCAGAATGCGGGGGAGATATGGATAGATGGTGGGAGGGCATGTCGATCAATCAGTGAGAGTTTGTGCATCTGAGACAATGTTGTCTGGTTGCTCTGGCAGACAATCAAGAAACATGTCCCACTTACTCACCGTCAAGCCGCAAATAATCGGAGCAATAGTCCAGAGAAAAAGGAGACAGTCGTCAGAGACTCCCAAAAACATCGTCAGTGATTCATGACGAACAACTTTGGAATGGGAGGCTCACAACGCCACCCATCTCATCATCAGACACTACGGATCAAGAATTACCAGATTGGGAATACTCATCCGTCGCCGTCTCGGAATACGGCTAATCTGTCTTGCAAATTCTGCCGCCAGGACAAGGCATTTGTAAGAATCACGGGGTCTCGGCCGAGTTCCAAGGCGCTTATAGAGTAGAATTTTTTTTCTTTTATTGTTGCTGACAGTCACGGGGCCGTAAAAGAGAGTTGAGTTGGGGGAACCTGACACGATGGCTTCAGAGTGAGTCCGGCCGAGGGCCCACATGGGCTGCATCTCTCCAGACGCCCCCTTGAAGCCGGTTGACCAATCATGGGGGGAGCTGGAAGGGTAAGGGGAACTGGGGGAGGGGCCCAATCTGAGTTGATGGAGAAATTCGAGATTGGTCATGGTTGACAGACTCAGCGAGACCTCGTGACCCCAGAGTTCAGTACAGTAAGGTACTGTACCTAAAATGGATCGATCCAATATGGTGGCTCGTCTGGCTCGTGGCAAAAGAGGAATGCTGATTACTACGTAGTATGTTGTATTTGGTTCCCGATGCTCAGGTAACTTGGAGATAGACGGCGTGCACTGGCGGGACGGGACGATCAAGGCCTTGATTTGATTTGGTTGACATATATTTATTTTTGGTTCCTATTCTAGTCGAGGTCGAGACGTTCGTCGTCTCACAAGGGAACTCATGTGCAACTGGACCTGCTTGCTGGGCTGTTGACTGCTGTACGTAATAGCAGCCCAGTCGTTGGCAACGCTCTCACATTGAGTCTGCGGCTGTTGACGGGCGGCTGCTTCACAATTAGTCAATACCCAGGTCACTTTCATTCGGCAAACCGCTGCGTTGCGGCTAAAATGCATTCTGCTGGCCTGGCCTGGCTGGTCTGGCTGGCTCCGGTGATAGTGGTGGTGTGTGGTGTATGTCCGCGTAGGCGTCGGCTTGGCAGCTCTAGAGGAGGAACCAGAACAGACCCTGACGTTTCGGCCCGGAATTAATATGCATGACAAGGTCGATTTGGCGCCCTCTCGTGACGATGGTGGCTTTTTTGGCTTTTTGCATGTCACTGTCGCTATTCAGAACCCCAAGTTTCTTTCGCTTCCCAGTCCCTCGGTGTAATCCAGCTTAGACCAGCTGCTTGTTTCGGGCTCACTCTGGGGTGAAAATCCGGAGAGTCTGGGGTTGAGAATGCGGCATCTCGGTGGTATTCGGAGAGACTCTGCTTGATCT